>JAQGBX010000479.1:0-35515 GCA_034698745.1 Megaphyllum sjaelandicum | reverse complement strand
TCTATATAAATAGTTAGATTTTGGTCATTGGCTAGTGCACAGTGTGTTAATTCAATGTTTAATTATTAAAAATGAGATTTGCAGAGGAAATTGGATCACTTGTTGTTAGTCTGTGGAAAAAGAGAAAATCACAGCGAAACATAGGCGAAACAGTAAATAAATCACGTGCAACTGTGCAGTATATTATCAAGAAATACCAACATGACGTCCAAGGAAAATTGAATCAGTGCATCGTCAAGCTGTTCTACAAACAGTGAGACAGAACCCTAAAATAAGTGCTCCAAAACTTGCCAGAATGCTACAAAATGATTATAATTTTCAAGTGGATACTGAAACTGTCTGAGTTACCTTGAGAAGTGCTGGATATCATGGCAGAGTACCATTGAAGAGGCCCTACATCAGCAAAGTTAACAAAGCCAAACGTCTACACTTTACAAGAACTCGAATTAATGAACCACAGACCTTCTGGGAATCGGTAATTTTCAGTGATGAGTCGAAATTTAATGTATTTTCGTCTGATGGTAGAGTTATAGTTTCGAGGAGGCCAAAAGAACAGCTAAAAACAGCAAACATATGCCCAACAGTGAAGCATGGTGGTGGAGGAGTTTTAGTATGGGCATGTATGAGTGCCACAGGTGTAGGAAACTTGGTTTTATCGATGGAATTATGGATCAATATGTTTATTTGAATATTCTTCAACATAATTTAAAAGAAAGTGCTGGAAAACTAGAAATTAATGGGTCATTTATCTGTCATTACAAATGAATGGAACTCAATTACTCCAGAAACTACAAGAAATATATAGTTTCTACTATGAAATACAGGCTGAATGAAGTAGTGAAAGCCCGTGGTGGACACACAAGTTATTAATACACTAAGGAAGTGAATTCCAATAACGATTTTAGTTGATTTTTGTTCAGTGGATGACAACTTTTTTGGCACAAAAATGTGTAATTTTTAGTTCGAAATGCTGTATTTTATTTGTTATTCATTACTTTAAAAAATCTTTTTGTACATTATTTCTTGAATGTTTAATTGGTATAATTCAGTTGAAATTATGCTTATATCTTTGCTGAATAAAACATTATCACACTTGAAAAATGTACAAGATGGGGGGATGAAAACTTTTTGACTGAGTGTAGAATAGGGTGGTGGGAAAAAGTTGCTTAATAACTTATTTTAAAAACTAAACGTTTTTAATGGGAATTAAACGAAACTTCCTATTTTCCTCGTGCGAAACAAACTCTAATTCCGTTTTGCTCCTCCAAGCGGAAGTCCCAGAAGCAAACAGAACGCTCGACTGCAAATTTGCGTCCACCTGGACGCATGCGTCTTAAAAAGGGAAACAAATTTTAATTAGGCATATAGGCGTAATATAAACGCAACCGTGTACAAATGGTAGCGCGCAAAGACTTAATAATCTTCCACTGACACAATCTAGGTTTTTTAAAAGCAGAAATTTCCATAAGTATATATTTATACTGCGGCAAACTGTTATTTGCAAAGACAAACCTTGAACAAAGTCGGCTATAGACGAAGGTCTGATACAAAACTGAAGCCATTAACGAAGGCTGCATGCAAATACTCTCGCACAAACTGCTCAATGAAAGTTTGCTTCGCAGATGTTACGGATCACATAACTCAATCGATTTTTCATCGTGAAGCCAGCATATATGTGCTTATTTCGTTCGGATAAAATTCCGAAATAGAACTACGGCATTTTAAATGTCTCGTTGAATTTGCGGAATAAAGTCTCGATATGCTCGCATAAACGTGTTTGCTTACGTAAAACCATTCCGTTCAAATAAAGGAAACTGCGGGTCTCGAAAAATTTCTAAGAAAGCAATCAATAAAACCAGCTCGAGGAACTGACCAGAAAGGAAACTTAAGCGTTCAAACACTTGAAAAAGTCCAAAACGCATAAAGTTTTGGAGAAGTGAGCCACCCCATTACAGTGGCTGCAACACATTGCATCACATTTTCTGTCAATGGATGTCCAGTAAAGCAGGTTTCTGAGTGAAAAAAAACTTCGTGGCAAAGTAGATTTTCCATTTGGACTACTAAAATATTCATTTTACAATAAACTAAGATCAGTCACCCTGTAGACCAGTCGCACTTTCAACAAAGTTTTCATACGCTCCCATGACCTCCATGCAGTACGTTAGTTGGGCTATCAGTACGTCACGTGGAAATTTATAAGTGGCAGATGTATGGACGTGCACTCTTGTGTGTGGAGGCGGATATATCGATCGAGCTTATACATATCAAGTAGCACGTCATAAATAGCAATTCGTCAGATGGTATGTGAAAGAAAGAAAAACTACGACGCTCCATCTAGAATAGAGATGCTCGAGCGTCGTGGAAGTAAAAACCTACGTGTACATGTCGCGGCATGGAAAGATTTCAAGATTGGCATTAAACCAAATTGGCAGCACTTTCCAAATGCAAAAAAAATAACAAATATCACCACAGATGGCACGTGGGTTTTCTTATTTAACGTACCGGTAGTAATTTAATTATAATACTTCGAAGTTAAAACTTTAAGAACTACAATTAAATTGCACTTTGATAGTCAAAAGCCACGGGTGCAAAATCGTTACGCTATTTTTTTTAAACACTCAAGGTAACCGCCTCATTTAAACTAATTAATGCACGTGACTTGTCAACAACTGCCAATTAAAGTGCGCTTCGTAAAGCGTCGGTCTGAGTTCCGTTGTAACCATAAGAAATGCAATTTTTCTATCATTTCCACCATATTTTCCGTTATATGCTCGACATTTTTAAAATGCATTGCAATTGGTATTTGTAAATATATTTTTCCTAGAGTTGTACTTAAGAACGTTTGATCCGACTTCATAATCAGTGCATGTATACAACTTTTAAAAAACGTCATTTGAATTATAGGGGCATCTGGATGCAAATTTTAATTTGGATCAGTTTGAGAACGCTCACTCAATTCTTCATTATAAAGTGAGAATTGGTTTACAAATTTCATTGTCAATGCCAAGAGAATTAATTTGTATAACGTCAGCCGCTAAGATATCTATGAATATTTATGGTTTTTCGATAATATAACCATCGTCACGTCTGTCGGTGTCGCATGCTTATGAAGTATAGGTCTAAAGGACATGAGTGAAGATCACGTCAAGATCGCCAGATCACAGCTGAACGTTTCGTAATTGATGTATCGCTCGCGGATTTTTGGCTCAAAATTTGATTTTTCGTTTCGAAAGTGCATGTAAGCTTTTCCAGCATAGACACTGACGCAGGTCATGATATTTAAACCGAAATGGCATTGATATGCAGCATGCATCACTGCTGAACCAGATCAAAAGATAATGGTACGCAGGTTTTTTCATAACGTTCGGCCGCCAATGTAATCCTTCGAGAGAAACGACAGACATGTGGTTAGCATTTACATTGGCAGGCAATAAAAGTTTAAATTAACGTTTGTCTCAATTCAATTTTACCAAGATTGTCCAATGGAAGACGTTGGCCATTTGGCATCGAGCTCTACACATGATCACCAAAATGTTATGAATTGCACGACTTTAGAAATTATATACTTTTTGTTAAAAGTTATCGATGTTATTAACTTTTGTAAAAGATAGTATACCATAGTTTTATAAAAAAAAACAATATACAGTAGTATATCTCACATTAACATTCAAATGAATAACAGTGTCACGTTATAAACTATAAAAGATGACCACGTGGTCTCCGAATGTCGTAAAAGGGACATCACAAATACAAAATCATCCTGAATTTCTTTCGATTGTAAAACTATATTGATTTGGATTTCAGTTGATTTAGCAAATTTAATTTGCATGTCCCTGTGAAACGGGACAGGCGATGCTATCGTGGAGGCTTTCGACTAATTAATTTTCACTGGAAATAATCAATTATTTACACATCCACATACCATACTGGCATGTTTAAGCCTATACCCGTATATCGTAAATTCACGCCAGAGCATCAGAAGCAAACTCAATCCATATGGCATTACATTACCACTATCATGCCAGGAGGTATTTCGCTGTTTCTACCAAATTAGTTTTATTGCTTTCGGCCCGTTTGACAATGAATACTGCACATGCAGACAAACATCGGGCACGTACAGTAGGTCCAATTATTTGTAGATAGAAATAAACATTGCAAACAGGTTAAGGTTATGGTGGTAATAAAATGGTCTAGCAACTGCGATACCGTGTATAGCCTCTCTGCTACTCGTTTGGACGCCGTATACATTTTAATCAATAACATCATCCCAAATAAACTCGTATACAGTATAATACTTCAAAAAAGTGCCAAATAAAAATCGACTGAAAGTAATGAATCCTATAGCCATTATTTTATTCCACACGCAGAAAATACCAGGTAATGACAAATGCACAAAATATGCCATGTCTTCTTAATTCCACCTATATACAATTGTACAAGTAGGCTATTAGATCGTTAAGGTAAGGATACAACAAGGAAACAAATGAAACTTGGTTGCGAAAGCCAATCCGAAAACAAGTTCGTTTCAGTTTAACTTCTAGATTTAGATTTGCCACTGCTTGAAAACTATTAAAAATTATTTATTTTGGACTAGGCATAGTACATGAATAAACAGTACAGTACATGTCTGTGAAATACAAAGCGCCCTTGCAACTAATAATTCATTTTCTGAAATTGTGAAATATCAAAAATAAAGAAAACTTACCCCGAGCAGTAATTCAGACCCTCACCATGACCAAATAAACTTCCCTATTTTGAAATGTGCAGCTTATCAGAAAATATAGATCCTGTGTTTAAACATTCTTTCATTGATATATGCTAGTATAATGTACATAATGTAGCCTACATGTTTCTCGCAATGTGAAATTAAGAAGTCATAGTATTGAAACTAAGTAGCCAAGATCTTATTTAAGCAATTCTCGTCCCTAAATAGAATTATGAAATGATAGCTTTCTATTATCGTAGAAAAGCAAACGGGCGTGAAAAACTTCGGTACTAATAGCACAGTATGCTAATAGCTGCTTCCTCGCGTTGGCCAATAGCGAACGTTCGAATCGCAATATGGCTACTCGCGTTCCATTCTACGTCGAGCATTTCGTCTCCTCGTTAATGAATTCCACGCAATATCGAAACGATTTCACTTGCCTGGAAAACGGTATCCGTTGGTATTTTTAATAATATCGGTAAATATAATTTGTCAAAAATTACGTTGAAAAAAATGCGGCTTCACTTTCTCGCTTCTTTTTGAAAAATTTACAAACATTTACGATCTTACCCTAACCAATTTGATGCCGACTTGGACTCCTAAGATGGCGGCAATTTTGAAGATTCTCGTCCTCTGATTGGTCGGTAGTTTCATACTACGATTATAGCATGGGCGAAACGGTTGTGATTACGGAGCAGCTACTGTTATGAAGAAAAAAAATCGCTTTCGAGTGACTTTATATTTCTATGAATCGCCCATAGATTTTTCAACCAATCAGGGGGCAGGCACTAGAAATTTGAGTTCTATGCGAAAATAGCACTATAATAATTCTATTAAGGGGGAAGGGAGTACGTTGCCTAACTTATTATTGCTTGTTAAGGAGAATCATCCTTTTTCAATCCTCCCCTGGTTCTCATTACATGTACAAATGCTGGCGCGACGTCAGCAACCAAAATGGCCAGCATCGGCCAGTGCAAGATAGCGAATTTAAACTTTATACAATATACATGTATATACACTGTAAATTATCGCTTTGAGTCATCATAGTCAAGGCAATTAGGACACGTAAGAATGTGCTTCATAAAAAAAACGTATTCGATGAATCTTTAAAAAAAAATAGCGATTTAAAGAAATTCGTATATTCCAAACTTGGTCTCGAAAACAGATTACTGTTGTTTATGCGTAAAATTTCGGAAGGAATACATGGTATGATGGTAATTATAAAGTAGGATGCTAAATGATTCATATTACTGAAGGGACGCATTTTAGCCTTGCCTACATTGCATCCTGAGACGTTAGTATACAGCAAGTGTATTCTGGATATGCATGTATGTGTCAACCTCGGTGTAAATAAAAACTACGCTTACTTCGGGAGGCTTAGGAATTCCTTAGAATTTCAAAGAAAATATAAGATATCTGGAGTTTCTGCTGAAGCTGCGTGATCCTTAGAGTTCATGAGCTTTGGTAGAAAGGAAATGTCACGACAATGCGTTTTTCAACGACTTCTATTTTTCACCATTTTCCCAGCTTCCAACATAACACTAACATTTGAATTATCATTTTTGGTAGCAAATCGTGCGTGCGTGCACCTCCGTGTAATTTAACGTAACGCTAATAAGCTACTACATGTGCGTTGTGTGCCATCACGCAGGGTGTTTACCATTTTAGTCTGTCGGTGCCCTGCCCCTTTTCACGGAGGCAATTTCGCCAAGTGCGAGTGAAACGGACGAGAAAATATGTTGGCCGATGCGCAAAAAAGTTGTCCAACAAAAAAAAAAATATGCTTTTATAAGCCATACATGTTGGCTTCATTGGCATTATAAGTTGGTTACCTCGGCAACCGCAGCGTCTAAAAGAGGCGCTGGAAAGGAAGATAGAAGCTCAGTTCCACAAACAAACGTCGGCATTCGCGGGATACCTGCACCGTGCCATTGCTCGGAAGCCGCTGAAAAGGACGAGGAGACGCCACGTTATACCATGCTAAAAGTATCGATATTTAAGAAAATGAGATACGAGAAGATTTGGGCATCCGTTGCCAGCAGATGACATTTACAAAGTGGCCTACACCGTTGGGATGGATTATATTTACTTTGTAAAGCAAGTACCTCCAAACAATTCGTCTTCTCGCAACGTTATAAATTTGGCGAACCTATCCCCACAGTCGAGGATATCTCATTTTTGTCTCCCTAATCCTCCGATGATGATATATTCGGAGAAACCGTAGGCAAATGCCGATTCGTTATGCTGCCCACCGCAGTCTGGATTTAGGAAGGGATTTCGAAATAAATGGAAATTGCCGAAAACGCATCGGGCTTGAACTGCCAGGGAGGAGAACGGACTCGGTAAACATTTAAAACGCATAATCCTTTCACGGAAATCCATAAATGAAAGAGATCAAAAAAAGCGAGCCACCTAGCACATGACCAAAAATTGAGCAAATTGCCTCCAAACGGGGCATATAAATATGTCCCCCCGCTCCGAAGCGACCTTACTTTGTTTCGAGTGTCGTCATCGTGGAAAGACCACGAAGCGTAGGAAATCTGTCGTTAATTATATCTCGTTTCATCGAATTATTCTTCCTCGGGCCTGCAACCCGTTACAAGTTTGCTCATTTTTCTTAGTTTATAGCCAAAGGTGCCCGAAGCAGTCTTCAGCGAGATCGTAATCGGTTTCAGCTTCACTCAATCAGCATATATGAAACGAATCTCAAGCTGGACAGCACGCATAGAGTTGATTCTACTCCTGGTGAAAGTGATTTCACACGTGCGATGCAGCGGTTACACGGAGGATGCCACTTTGACCACTGCAATGACCACTGTCGATGGAGAGCCAGGTAAACGCATATTTACTTAAATGCTTCACGTATAACATTGAACTTTAAAGAATGCGTAAGAATGCACGAAAATTAAGGTATAGCAAAGATAAAACATTTAAAAGTTTACTTTGGGATTTTATTACGTTTTTAGACGTCTTTTTCACGGTTGTCCTGTTGCACTGAATGCTTTCGATCTCTGATTCATAAACATATTAATACAAAACGCCGTTTTTTCGCTACCAAATCTATTGATTATCATAAACATCATCAACAAGCATAAAATATTTGGTTTTTCTCAGAAAGACTCCATTGACGTGAACTTTTGCTGCATTAAATTCATTGCAATAGGTGACGTATCATTAGTCTAAGTTAAATAATTTGAATAACACATCGATGTTAAGTTAATGAAATAAGCAATGAAACGACTATTTGAAAATTCGCAGTTTGCATAAACCGGTCAAATTCCGTTTAATTGACTTTTAAATAAAATTAGTTGATATCGGTTATATTAATAATGAATTCAAAACACAGCCATCAAAATTTTAGTCAAACGACGTTTCGGCCTCCGTGTTTTGTGTTTTGAATTCATTATTATTATATCTCCCGACCACTTGATGATGGATTTGTTTATTGATATCGGTTATATAAAATTTTGATGAAAATCACATATTTATAAAACTCAATAACTCTTATGGTATTTTAGATGAAATTTCGCAAATTTTGTTGGTTATTAATGACAGTTATTATGCAAATCAATGCAAATGATTTCACTGGTGGAAATCAAATTATCCATTCCTTTTGCTCAATGGGAAGTTCATTAAGTTAATCCTTTGATTTCTTTGAAATCAATTGTCAATGAGTCGATCGCGTACCAAGTTGTTTTTAAATACTGATTCGCCCCTTTTGCAACATTATTAATGGCAGAGATAAACGTCAGCCTAAAAGCACCGTGTTTATACGACGCATATACAGTATGTATGACTGCTGTTAATTGCAGAAAAGTGTAACGACCTACATGTATGTTTGGTGCGAATGCAATATGATTTAATTAACGCCATGAAAAGATAATGGTTGTGCCAACAGAATATACACAATCGCTGATAGAAATAACAACAGAAATTCTTATATATGGTCCGTTCATTGTTTGACTAGGTCTGAAATCAAATGAAATGACGACAGAAAAACTGAAAAAAAGTGAAATAAAACGTGCCGTAAAAGCAACAAATGTGGGCATAAGCTTCACGAATACAAACAATCTGGAATGGAGGCTTATCAATAGCCGAAATAAAAATACTGACTTTTTAATAACGCGAAGGCTTTGCACTGACACATAAGCGAGATAGTAAACGTTCAGTTTTATGGCATCCTTCATCCTTTATAAGAAAAGCGTTCAAGGATAAAGGATGAGATAAATTCAGAGGGAAATTGGAAACTCAATCCAGTTAAGGATTTCGTGCAAGAACTCGGAGAGGCATTTCGTGGACACAACCCTCTTACAGAACTTAATGGGATAATAAAGTTAAATTTCACTTTTTTAGAGAAAAACAGTAGTCTACATTTCGTAATTGCAAGGTTTTCTAATAACAAGAACGCATTATAAAGTAGAAACTTCGACAAAAAGAGAAAAGTAAGTTGGAACACATATTTTGATCTACGGTTGATCTTTATGCCAGCAAGTCGGAGCAGAAATAAATAAACTAGAACGCAATATATTTCGGCGAAGTTTTCATTTTTTTCTTCTACACAGTTTATAAATTGTTCTATAGCAAGATGTTTTTTTTTTTCGAAGGATGCATCAATTTTATCGAATACGTATCGCTAAAATTTAAATTTCAGATACATACTTTAGCTTTCTCCATAAATAACCTTGTCACCATGTGACAAGTCAATTATCGAAAGAAAATCTCAATTTATAAATACGTGGTAACGTATTGGTTTGACATTCTAACTTCGGACATCATTCACGACGCAATGCATTACTCTTCTGTATAATACATAAACCGAACTAAACATGGTTTCTCAAGTGGTTGGAATTGAACTAACAATTAAATCAAATGCCGTAAATTACGGTATTTTACGGCGTTTAATTGTTAGTTCCAAAAATCTATCAAAATTCCACGTTAAGTCAATGTACATTCTGTATTAACTACTGTATATCAAGTTCCCTGTACTGAAACCGCGCAACTGTCAACTTTTTTTTCCGATTGAAATGATGCACTGACTCTTTAGAATCAACGCTGGACATCTCACCTTATCACTGTCAAGACGTCTGGGATTACCAAAACGTACGCACATCAGGTCCATATCTTATTGATGCTGACGGAAACGGTCCTTTGAAACCATTTTGGGTTTACTGTGACATGGGAAATGGCACAGATCCTTTGCAGGTAAAAGAATGTTTGCACGAAGTAATGTTTGCACCGTATCAATACAAAATGTATGGCTGCCCAAAATGTTATCGCGTTAAATGATACATATACAATGTCTTAATCATATAAGTTGAACTGATCTCTTACCGACTCACAGATCTAATCTGTATATCTGAACTTATCTGTATCTTATTGATGATTATTGTTGGAAAGAGCATAATTTAACCCGTTATTGTAGTGCAAAATTATGTTTTAATTAATAATGATACTAAAGTAAACAAATAAGTTGGAAATTTTTCACGTATAGTCACGCAGGGTTCCCCCATACCTTGAAAAGTCAGGGGAATTCAACGTAGTGATGGCAATCCAAAATTTAATACTTCTAGCTGGTTAGCTCAGGTCCCATTTTCTGAGTACAAATTTGCAAAATTGCCCACGTTTTTTTCTATGTTAATTTAAAAAATTGTCGTTAGTGAATTTTACAAAATATTTTCCAGTGCCAATTTTGCAAAATATGTCAATTTTTCACATTGCCTTGGTCAGGGAAATATTTTTAAAACCTGGAAAAGTCAGGGAAATTGAAAATGTAATCTCTGGGAGAACCCTGTCACGTCAATGGCTTTGTAAAATATCAGAAGAATTAATACATACTGAATAGTGAATGTGGAGGGAGTTTCCTGGACACCTCGAGGTTATTTGTAATGATTTGAGAAGTCGCAATAGATTTTCAACACGTCCCTGTAGTGCATTTGAACGTGTCTAAAAATATGTCATTCAGAAATCCGAAACCCGCGTTACTGAAGGCTTTGGGAAAGTGTATTTTGAAAGCAGCATGTAGTAATCCTATACAGAGACATTCCCTTCGTTGAAACAAACCTAAACACATTACACCCAACACTCTGCAGAGGTCAAATACCTTTCTGTCTCCGAATTAGTTGTAATGAACGTAGTATTGCTATTATATGAAGTTTAAACATGCGGAACTATTGATTGCTTAAAATAATTAAGATAAAACATGAAAGATATTAAGAACAGCTCTCAATAATGTTTCCAGATTTTATCGAGTAAAATCTCGTCAAATCTTTTTTGATGATCATGTGCAAATCAAAATGCGAACCCTATAGCTGCCATACACATATGAACGAATAAAGATACAAACATAACTTGTTTTGTGGAATAAACGTGTATACATCTAAGAGTATTAACTGAAAATATACGAGCTCGTATGTGTGCTACTTTATATTTGGCATCATTTAGTCATAGTCGGACCATATGTTTCTACATATGCAAAACAGAATATTTGAACTGTCTTGGGTTCAATGAATTTGAAACTGTTCCTCATTTGTTCCAGTTCGCAAACACGTCAATTGCAGATGTGGATAGTAGCCTACACAAAGCCATATTTCACTAAGTGCAGCGGTTAAATTCCCAACATGCAATGGAACAATAAATTGAAAAACATTTCTAAATGTCATAAGATATTTATTTCAAGACACCTCTCGTACTTTTGTTCCTATTTCAATACATTGCAATATGTCTGAATGTATGTTTTGCTTACATTGCTTGAAGTATTTCAGTTTATATACTTTATATACTGTACATTCTGTCGTCTGGTGACATATTTATTTGAAGCTTAATGTCACAACATACATATCCGAAAAGACTTTTTCAACTTCTCTATAAAGGAATACAAGCTGCACTGAATTTTAAGCAAACATCATGCGTAATATGAAACGACCCTGGCGCGAGTGCACACTTGCCAATATTCATGTTTTGGGTGTGGCCAGCTACTAGGTCTAATTCCGCGTAGTTATTAACAACGTAAGCCATGTGTCATTCAGGGTATTACCAGGCCACCGTGAAATACGCATTAGTAGCTGACAATTATCTGAAATACTGTCACGGTATAGCGAGTTATGATCACGTAACAGCAGAGCCGCATTAACCTATAACACATTATTTCTAGATAACATTCCAAACAAAGCTTTGAGTAGATTAAAAAAAAGAAACTAAGATTATTCGTTACGGTATGGAATTAGATAAAAGATTGCTCGTAATTGTTTCTGCCTGCTCAACTTTACCCGATTTATTTCAATTAAAAATATGGATACATTCACCGATAAAAGTTTTAAACCGTAGAAAGCAAATCAGTTTGTTGTGCATTGCAGTACATTATATATATATACAACATATTCCTCGTATATAGGCCTACACGTGTATATATATATACATTATATACATGTACTCGATTCTCTGATTTTCGCATCCCCGTGCTACCGACTTTTTTTTTAAAAAAATATATATATATAATGATAGGCCGAATGTATTTACATGTATACAGGTAAACGCATTTTCTATGCGATGCTATCGCGATTTTGCATTATTCAAATTAAAATTATTGAAAAATACTTTGAGATATAGTTATTTAAAAGAACAATTTTTTCGCTAGGTGGTTACTGTTATCCGTCACGACAGCGAGAACGTAAGCAGCATACGGGGTGCAGAAGCTCCTGGATCATACATCCGAAATGTGACTTACAATGGAACGACCGAAAGTGCGTTAATAGCCCTAATTGATAACTCTAACAACTGCGAACAATACATCAAATGGGAATGCAAGGGTGCCATGTTTGGATTCTGGTATCTACCGGCAGTGGATAGTTGGTATGTCGGCCTTATTTTAAAGTACGATATGCATATTTTTTTGAAATCGTGTGTACGTTCATGTAATGCATCATACGCTGCAAGTCATTTTATAGCAAACAACTAAAATTAAAATAACCGTAACTACATTTGTATTTCATTTTTATATATTTTTTTGTAATTTGGGGATGTGCGAGAAAAAATAACGAGTAACATAAACAAAAATCCAATAAATGATGACTTTTTCTTGGACCGTATAAATGTGCATCTCGCTGTGAAACCTGCTTGAGTAGGCCTTCCTCTACTTAATGTCATGTATAGGAATCTAATGACTAAGTACGTGAAACCTGAAGATCCTGCCGATACATTATTTATTTTAACGATGCATAGAAACGCTAATTTGTTTTTTAGAAAAAGGATAAAATTTCACCGTATCCAAGGTTAGTTATGTCGTGCATGCATCGCAGCATTTTTGTTTAGAAAACAGTGTCCATCTCTTTCGTATTTCATGAATTCTCCCAGTTTTCTGAATTCGGCGCATGTAAACTATCTGAGAAAGAGATTTCTGCATTACTTAGGTGGGTGGGACGCAACTGGAAACCTCAATTCTACTGGGGTGGAGCCGCAACGGACAGCCATACGTGCGGTTGTCATCCGTACTGTAAGCCAACGGATAGAAATGCCACTTGCAACTGCGATGCCAATGACAAATTAGCCTGGTTGCAAGACGAGGGGCTTCTTCTGGACAAAACCCGGCTACCAGTCTTGCAGCTTCGTTTCGGAGATACGGGACAAACCAACGAGGCCGGAAAGCACACTCTAGGGCCTCTGAAATGCAGGCACATTACGCACCAAGGTACAGCAAATAAAATGCAGATAAACCGTAATAAAAGTTGACTTCCACTAAACGCCTGGATTTACTCGTCCTTCTCTTTCGTATACAGATGCAGACATGGGAGATAATTACACGGCCCCGATACGCTTAACGAGTCCAGGTTTTCCTGACAGTTACCCGCCTCCATTTTATCGTTACCACTGGACGGTTTTAATTAAAAAAGATGACTTTATTGAATTAGTCTTTCCCACTTATGATGTCATTCACTACGGCTCTTACACGGCCGTAGAAGGATGTGAAAATGTCGTCATAATGACAGCTACGCGCGAAGCAGATGGCAATGTCACTGTCATCGAAACGCAGAAAGAGTTTCCCCCTTATTACATTTCTGATGGCTCAGCAACCGTAATAAGGCTGACTCTGGTAACGTGCAATCAAGTGGACGACATTGAAGCTAAAGGAATCGAAATTGTATTTCGAAGAGCTGGTCAGTAACCCCTATGAAATGTCAATCTAGAATTATAGCTTCGGATAATTCCACTTTGACTTCAGCACGCAAAGGCATTCAAAATGGCACGCAAAGTTGGCCATGATGGAAAGGCCAATTCTGTATGGACGGTTGGGTACATTGTACTTCACGGGTTGCATCGAGTAAATGTCACGTTCCACTACAGAGAACGCTGCGGAGGAAGGCCTTTTCCAACATGGCCCAATATACGCTGTTGTAACCGATGAGCCTGAGGATGTGCAATTACGTTGTAATCGGCCACGACGAAATTTGTCAATAAACTGACCACAAAAGTGATTTAACATTAAAGCCTAAAATAAGTCGAAAGAATATCTGAATCATCGTTGCGGAGTATAAGGTTTAAGTTAACACGCAAAGACGGAATCCCGAATCAGCAATATATATAGATAAATACTACAGTGCACTAGTGAAAAATACATTTTTGTTCTACAAAATGTTTGGGTTAGACTGTTACATCAGCAATTTTGTAAACCATTAATTTGGGAATCTGGCACGCGAGCCTACTATCAATTATAGTGTATTTCTAATCCTCAAAAGTCTAAACGATGCACGCAGGAAATATGGATTTTTCCTAGCAATCAGGTTACCAGGCTCAGTGTAGACTTGCCTATTTTTAGACCACCAACTTTAATAAATCGATTATGATATAGAGCATTGTTCACACGTGAGTTACTGCAGAAAATAATTTGTATTTTTTGTCCTCATTTGAAAGAATGCCAAGGTTGTGATGCAGGTATTGGAGAACGCATTGGAAGAACTGAATGCAAACTAGTAAATCCATGCGCCACCATAGCCTCGTACAGGTAGACGACTCGTTTAATTTGAGCATGAGCATGCAAGCTCAAAATGTGCTTGTAATTACTTGAAAGTATAATCAGTGAAACGCCTCGTACTTAATTGCTATTTAACGCTTCCGCGGTTTCATTCCGTCTGCAAATAAGTTCAGCCCATTCTAACTTCTTTCTAAGGTATCCTTATCCTCATCAAACTTTCGAGGCTCAAAGCATCTTCAACCAAACTTGGTATCTGACAGTGCCAAAAAACCGAATTATTAAACTTTCCTTCAACGATTTTGACCTACCAATCAATCCTGGCAACAAAAGGTGCACCAATAGGATGGGAGTTTTGAAAGCGTACACTGGGCACAGGTGAACAGATATTAAATCGGTATTGCGATTATGCTCAACCATTTTTAAAGTCGTAGAATTAATGTTCTGAATGATTTCAACAGCATGTCTCCCACCAAGAAGATCGGGGAATTCTGCAATCTGAATAGACAAGGTGTGGTTTATTCTAGAGGAAGCAAAATGCTTCTAGTCTATACAGGAAACCATTATAAAGTTGGAAATGGACGCGGCTTTCACGCAATCTTTAGGATAATTCCGAAAATTAGACCCCCTCCATTTCCCAGCAAAGGTAAATAGTACACAAAACCTCATTTACTGTACAGTTTATGCAAGTTTCCAGCCACTTGTGATAATTCACAAAAATGTGAAAAAAATTTTTTTTCGCGAAACGCATTATGTTCTAGTCTTTATAGTTCTAGTGATTTCCTTAATAAAAATCAGAAAGACATTGTCGTTAGTTATTTGAAAGACATTTTCAAACTTTCTTCCGAAATTTCGTGAAGAAAAATAATACTCTCACTCTCTTTATATTTTTCTAATTTACATGTAGATGCTCCAAAAGACCTGAAAAATGTGGCGAAAGGTAAACCAGCTAAACAGAGCAGCGTGGTCGAGAGCTATGGAGCCCACTTAGCAGTGGATGGCCTGAATGGCGCAGGATCGTGTATGGCTACGAACTTCGAAAAGGAACCATGGTGGAGGGTGGATCTTCAAGAACAGCATCTTATTTACAAAATAAAGATATATAATAAAGATCCAAAGGTGAAAAACTTTTTTTTACAAAAACATTAGATTAAAAAGCCATATGCAAATTAACATTGGCATAAAGCACCAGCAATTCCATGGCAAACTGCTGAATCAAGATGGCTACCACATAATTTAATTACATTAAAGCTTAACTTTGCAATGCATGCCGATAAAACTTCTGAACCTGCAGTGACAGCTCAAAGAATTGTGGCATTCCATTAACGCCTTAATCGATGACATTAATTGTGAAGGTACTTAATTTTAGACTATTAAAGACATGTACGGTTGGAAATTGATTCTAAAAAGCTATCAAGCCTTAACTTACTATAATGTGTCAACAACACTTATATGAACGATCTCAGTAGGGGGTTTTATGGCAGTAAAAATATCGTATAAAAATATAATTTTCAAATTACAAAATCGGTTTGCGATAAATCTACAGTATCAAAGCACGAACAGAAATTATATTTATAAAGAAGAGATGTGGGCATGTAAGTATTTACCGACTAACCGATTACGGGTTTACCGATTAACCGAATATGTCCGATTAATCTATAAAAATATGAGATTAATCTTTTACAAAATGTCCGATTAATCTTTAACAAGAATGTCATCGTAAGAAGTGTACTGGATGACGTCATCAGAATTTTAGTAACGGCCCGGGCAATGCTGGTTTTTCAGCATATTGATATACATGTAATTAGGTTACAATAATGCATAATTAAAGGACCATAGGGTACCTTCACAACGAGCTTTAAAGCCAGCTTTTTAAGGTGTCGCTTAGTGGTATTGCAGACACTGCGAAAAAAAAAGCCATAAATGATTGGCTTTAAAGCTCGTTGTGAAGGTACCCATACGCACCTTATGAAATTAATTTGAATTGTGTCTGTACAGCCCGGGCAAAGCCGTGTTTTCCGGCTTGTTACTTATAAAGGAGAGTTCTAATCGATTGAATATATATTTTTCAGTTAATTGTTGGCTTAGAAAATCATGCACCTAGAAATCCCAAAGCTTCTTCCGATTAAATAATACTTCGCACGTGAATCATTGATGATAAGAAAATAGTTATCAAGTCACGATAGTATTCACTCGCCAATATAAATTAATTTACTCGAATGGAAAGCCCAGTTATAAAATGTATATTTGTAAAACAAAGGTTCATCAAAGGGAAAACCAGGGTTTTTCGTTAATTTTTTTTTACATTTCTTATTTTCAACTTATACTTTTCACCCAATAATAGGCACTTTCAACCACAACGAAAGAAGAAATTCCATGGCCCAAGGGAATGTATGGACTTCCTATGCCCAATTCTGGATGCCCGATAGCAGAAAACTTGACTTGGGAAACTGGAATTCGTTATCATGATCTGGAATATCCTGTTGTTCAAGTAGATGATAAAATGATGCACTGGGCTGAAGGGACTCAACTTAAAGGTAATTGAGGCGAAGAATAATCTTCAAATAACTCCAATATAGAGGGATAGAACTTCACAAATTAGACAGCAAATCCTTGATAAAGGAGATTTGATCAGAACCAAGGTGGCAACCTGTCAGCCATGGTGACGCATAGGCTACCCTGCACCACTCAGGAAAACGGGCGTTTGCTGGGTTACCACTTTCCTTCCGAAATTAATGATTCGTGCCAAGGTTGTACTTCCATACCAAAGTTCTATAGGGCAGCCATTATTATGATGTTCCTAACATCTTTTATACGACCGTAGCTACGAGCGTAGAATAATTAGAAAATTCAAAAGAAAAGCTCCCTGCAGATTTTATCGATTTTTCGGCAGGGTGTCTATCGAGGCGCAGCTTTTTTTTTTGGGTTCACGGGATTTTTCGAAAGGACGGGCAATTACATAAGATTAGCAGTGACCTAAATGCTGCTCATGATATAAAAAGTACACTTAACTGTCGCGAAGGCTGTATTATTTATGAAGGCAATACACAAACATTGACGAATAATGGAGAAGGATACTGCTCCACTTTACCTTTTCTGATACCAAGGATGAATTGCCAGTTATTGGAAAAGCTGCCACGAGCTAATATGTATTGAACATCAAAAAGTCGGCATAAAATTAATGTATTCGACGATAAATTATAAATATTACATGTTGGGCCGTCGCAATAATCAACAGGATTTATGATTAATTTAGACCTAAGAAGGAAGCAGTAAAGGAATATGGCAGTATGTATGTGTACAATACCCCCTAGTCCTCCCCCAAGAGAGTAACCCTCTCCATTTAATTGTCAGTCTGTGGTGCAATACACCCGTTCAAAGCTCATAACTACGTCTTTTATTTTTGTAGTGACATGCAATACTTGGTTAAATTCTATATATGGTTGCTTCAAGTTGCAATTTGTATCGATGTCTTCCGGTTGCCTTCATGAATTAAGGTGTCAAAATTTTCTAACTGCAACAAACCATAGACAGTATTGTAAACCGTGAACAATAGATTTCATAATGAGAAAGTATGTCATTTTGATTCCAGGTGGTCTTCAAGAGCATCGAGGCGTAGAACAGCATTTTTGCATGAAAGTCAACGATGTGCCTCCCAACAATGATTTTGAATGGATGCCGGGGCAGTACTGCATTTTTCAGTATGGCCCTACCTGCCCTCCAGTATTTGAAAGTGGTTTCATTCAATGGATTAATAAGAAAATCACGCGCAGAAATGGAAATTATGCAAACGGCACTATGCCAACGGGAGAATACGATGCCAATATGACAAAAATTTACTTCTGTTGTCGAGATGATGGAGATCCAAACGATCCGATACGTCTACCAAACCACATGCCCTTTTATCTACTCCAATATGGCGAAGATTGTCAGCGCGTAGAAGGCATGAATAATCTGCACCATTACTTTCATTTTATGGAAGAAGAAAGTCACATTTCGTTGACGTCGAATCGGTTTAAGACCCCTCACCCCAAAATCGACGTCATCTTATTTGAAAGGGGATTTACCCTCTATTACTGCTATTACGACATCAGTAAGTTCCAACTTTTATTTATTACATAACATTTTCTCGATATAAAAAGAAACAATTCTTCCTCTCAACGGCGATGAGAGAAAAGGTTTAAAGTGCATGGTGCAGGATTTTGATGCGGGAAGTATAACTACTGCAATGGCATTGAATTTTCGTATGAAAGCTATTAAATATGATGTAATAACAGTAAAATCCGTCCTCAATAGATGTGTCGCTCTTAAATCCCCGGTCGAAACTGATAAAGAACATGCTTGTCACAAAATTCGACTTTACGAATATCTTTCAATTTAGAGAATGACTAAACCGATGAAAACGAATTGGACTAATGCAATGAAAATCCAGTAATAGTTTGTTTCATAACTGGTGAAAACTTAATGGAATAGCAGTGAAAATCCAAACGACCTAACAACCTTAATTTGCATGTACTGACATTAATAAGTAAACGTGTTTTCCTGGTAAATTATGTATTTATGATGAAATACATAATGTTTGCACAGTGAATCACCATATATGAATATATCTTAAATAGGATCATTTAATTTGTCACAGTGAACAGTTTGCGAGGATTCCGCGTGGTTGTCGACAACCATGGACTGACATCAACATGGTCGCAATACCACGACCACAAATATTTCGGAATGCCACATTCAGTGGATGAAAAATTTGGGAACAGCTACACGTGCGTGCATTATCCAGTAATCGAGAAAGAGTTTACAGTTTTACAAAAAGACTGCGATCAACCGATTTTGGGACAGTATGTCACCTTGTATATCTATAAACGTTACGACTCTCTGACAATATGTGAAGTGGAGGTATATGGGAAAGGTAATTTATTCAATCGAATTAATCTCAGAGTATTATGTAAATATTTATCGGAGAGTACCGTAGAATCATTTTAAAACAATGTTGGGCAATATGTGTCTTATGATCTTCTATCCCATGGAATTCATAGGATGTTTTACGATATATTTTAACACGTTTAAATAATACTTTATATTTTTTCTCCTTTTTCCTTAAATGTAGAAATGTGCGGTCAGCCTTTAGGAATGTCTTCAGAAGAAATCAAAGATTCTCAATTAAACGCAACGTCCAGTGAAAATGAAGGTGATCATTTCTTTATAAACGCGAGATTAAATCATCGATTTGGATGGTGTGCCAGTAATGACGATCCATATAAACACCTTCAGGTATTTAACGCAACCTTACTCTTATATAATTTTCCTAATTTTCACACAAAATTAAAGGTCTTTCGTTATGTTTTATTTTTCAGATTGATTTGGGAAACCCTACCATCGTTTCAGGAGTTGTAATTCAGGGATTAAATCAAGCCAGCAAATTGGTATTTGTCTGGAACTTTACGCTGGAATTCAGTAACGATACCTTAAAGTGGATTTTTGAGGAAGAGCCTTACGGAAGACAAAAGGTGAATTTTTAAATCTATTAGTTCCGATCAATGATTTACAGTTTACATATCTTGTAATATTTGTTGGATTTTTCGTCGTTTTGCATGGATGGCAAAAGCAAATTACTAAAAGCAAAAGCAATTTCATATTTATCAAGTAAAAATAAATTTGAAATATGTTTTAGTAGTTTAATTGACCAGACTTGTCAGATAACAAAATGGCGGACGGAAAGTCAAAAATTTAGCAAGTTGTTCAATCGTTTGTCGGGATGGAACAACATCATCGTTCTTACTAAAACTGATCGATATTTAACTGAGCTTAATTTTTTTCTTTCATAGGCTTATCTCAAAAATGCATATGATTCCTGTATTTTCAGATTTATCAGTGCACTCAATGTAATTCAAAGCGCTATAAAAACGATTTACCAGTTTCCTTCAACTTCCTTCAGCATTTCGTTGCAAGATACGTAAGATTTGGTATCGTTAAATTTGAAGAGGCGCCATGTGTGCGAGTGGAACTATATGGATGTAGAAGCAGAGGTTACCGATTATTGCTTTAAACATAAATTAGAGATTTTACAATTAAAATCCTTATATAAGTATTACTGAATTTATGCCTCGTCAACTTTTGCAGATGCATGCGGATACAATCTCACAAACCGAACAGGAATAATACAATCCCCAAATTACCCTTTTTACTATGGTCAAGATCTATCTTGTTGGTGGACAATCACCCCTCCACCTGGCAAAAATGTGGAGCTGGCCTTTATTTTATTTGAATTAGCTAAACCAGAACCAGCTCATCGCGCAGGTTCTTGTAGAGATTACTTGACAGTACATTTGGGTTCTGCTCTTGACTCAATTAAGTCATCCAATGGGAAAGCATTTCCAAAATCGCTCATTTCTAACGGATCCATGACCATCACACTAAGAAGCTGTTTTCGATCAACAATTAGCCGCGATAGAGGATTTTTTGCACGGTATCAATTCACGGGTAAATGTCATATTTTCTGCGCTATTTTTTATATTAAAAAAAAACGTACAAAACCAAACTCGCCACAAATAATGCTATGTATTTTTACAAGACTGTCCAGGTTGTGGAGTAGGCGACTATACCTGCACTGATAAATACCCATGTTCATCTCCGTGTGGTTACATTAAGTCTATAAACCACCCCTTGAACTACGAAAATAATCATCGTTGCCGATGGCTAATCGAAGTTCCAGCTCGACATTACATCAGCGTGACTTTTGAAGATTTCGATGTCATCGGTAGTGAAAACTGTCAAGAAGATTTTGTGGACTTCTATGATGACAATGGCACCCCGAAGGAAAATCTCATTGGGCGCTATTGCAACTCCAATATGCCTCCACCAGTATTATATTCAAGCAGAAACACCTTAACGGTGGAATTTTCCTCAACCGCAAAAACAACCGCGAGAGGATTTTTGTTAAAGTACACATCAGAACAATACCAACTTCCAAGACCGTTGCAGCATTTAAATTTTAACGGTAGTAGATGACTAAGCCAACCCCATTTCTGGGAAGAATAACAAATTTTACAAATAGAGAAAATAAGACCACTTTTCTTTTGACAGCTTATGCAGTAGCAGTAGATAGAATAAATTTCAGATTTCACTTTGATTGCAGTTTCCAAATTGTTGACTTTATCGCCCATGATAGGAAACTACAGATCGACCAAAATTTCTAAGGCATTTCGAGCGAAAATTTTTAAATCACTACCATACAGTCAGCATTTTACCAAAGGAATTTATTGACTGCTATTTTTGAATATAAGGTTTTCACAGATTTCTTAACGAGCGCCATTTATTCTTTGGAAAATTTGTGTTGCTCCCCTCAAATTAAGTACTTTTAGAGCACGCAGGCCTATTATAACAATTTCATAATATTTTTGTCCGCTTGGAAACAGATTCTAAAAACTGTAAAAGTGAATGGAAATATTACAATCAGCATTGTTATAAACTGATGATCGAAGAAGATGCTATTCAATGGGGTGATGCTGAACAATCGTGTATTCAACATCAAGGACATCTCGTAAGCATTTTGGACAAGTATGAAATGGCAATTGTTCACAACTTACTAGTCAATGTTTGGAAAGTGAACCGGAACAGAATTTATATCGGTGAGTATGCAGTTGTGGGTAAAAAAATGTTCGTTAAACTTGCTGCATTCTGACGAAAGGGCTCAATTTTAATTAATCTTAGGCCTTACTGACAAACATCAAGATGGGACGTTTCGTTGGCAGGATGGGAACCCGATGAGCTATGCTGACTGGTAGCTAAATATTAGATTGCAAAGTTAAAGCAAGTAAAGTGCTTACAATCAATTGACTGGGAATAACTATACTAGGTCAAAAGCAGTCTCGCAAGATGATTATCCACAGCCAAATGGAGGTCCTTACGAAGGATGCACTGTCATTCAACTGGAGAGCATCCACTCGACAAATAATTGGTACGATATTCCTTGTTCACTGGATTCTCAGAATGGCGTAAAGATGTATATGTGCAAAACCAAAAGCAAAATTGCAGGTATGTAGCACAAACACGATTGTCCGCATAAGAGCCTGTACTGATATCATCGATTAAGCCACAGAACTTTTCACTGCATGTTCTAATTAAATTTGTAACAGCAAACTACTCTAGCAGCAACTGGAATTTAAGAAGAAATGAAATACTGAACATCTTCCAGAAAAAAAATCATCGCCGCTTTCTCTGCAATTCGTTGGAATATATTTCGTATTTATACGTGTGTGACGGGACCAAAAACTGCAGAGATGGGAGCGACGAATTAGACTGTGGTAAGCATTAAAGAAATTTATTCATTTCTGTAACCGTAATTCTGAATTTAGTGTTGTACCTGAACAAATAAAAAAATGAATACATGCACAGTATATTCTATAATATGCTATCGTTACAATCTGGCCGTAATGCTGACCTTCCTTTTTTCCTTGAAAATAACACTTATACGAATTACACAAGTTTGAGCTTCGTTTAGGGTAATTCGTAATCTTTATGAAGGAAGAGGATTTTCTGGAATTGGTTATTAGAGAGTCAGTTAATTCCACCATATATTTTTAGATAAGAAAGCATCGAGTTTTTATTGCAAAAATGGAAGGAAAATCTCCATCTCCAAATACTGCGATTTCGAAAACGATTGTAGTGATGGTTCCGACGAAGAAAACTGTGGTATTAAAACCGTATTTACAGACCAATTTTCGCGAACAAAATATTACACTTCAGTACTCTTAATAATGCAGTCCCTTCACTAATTGTAGTGCACAGAGCGTGTTTGCCAAACGAAACCAAGTGCAACAACTTGCAATGTATACCACAAGGGAAAAGATGCGATCTAAAAGCGGATTGTAAAGATAAATCTGACGAAGAAGAATGCAGTGGTTAGAATTGCATTTGCTTCATTTTGAGCAAGGGGAAGAGGAAAGTATAATATATGCTATTTCGTGTTTGTGCAGGCAGATGCAACCGTAACAAAACCTTTCAATGCTACGATGGAAAATGCATTCCCAAACATGCATATTGTGATGGAAGTTTCGACTGCCCTGGATCATATCATGAAGATGAAGTCAAAGACTGCTGTAAGGATTTAGCGAACACTTAGACGTTCCTTTTCTTATACTTACATTAATTTACATGCCTATATGAGTGTAGTCCATTTTTTATAGCACGTGTTATAATATTCTGAATATGATTTCTATAGTTGTCGTTCCAGAAAAACAGCGGCATACGGACAAACAAACGACATACAGGCGCTCGTGTTACGAGCTTTTCGTTCTGGAAAATATTACCCAATCGAAATATTATAAAATCGATCCGGATTTAGATGGTCCATTATTACCTTTTCTGGTTCATTGCGTCGTGGGCAGAAGTGCCCGCTCGGTGAAGACGGTGGTCCACCACGACAGCGAAGACCGCATTTACACTCATGGGGAAATGGAGCTGCAAGGCAGTTACCACCGAGATATTATCTATTATTACGGAACTTGGGATCAATTGAAAAACCTGACCAACGTCTCGGAATCGTGCCGCCAGTACATCAAGTGGGAATGCAGCGGAGGTAGCCTTCAATACGAGAATGAAACACCCATTACTTGGGTGTCATGGGACGGAAAACCTCAAAATTACAGCTGCGGGGTCAACGAAAAGCTGGCTTGGGAATGCTCACCGACGTGCATTTTAAACCATATGCGCTGCCATTGCGATGCCAATAATACGGAAATCGCTGGCTACATTAACGATAAAACGCAGCTACCCATCAAACAGGTAAGACAACAGCACACCTGATAAAAGAAAAAGATACTGCTTAATTACAACGATAAACACTTTCAAATAATTGCCAACAGCTGTAGTGTTATGGGGCATCGTGTCTTTCAAATAGCTTAAGGGTCTCCATCAGAGACGATTGACAATCGTATGGATTTACCATACATATTTATGCTAATTTTATGACTAACCAATCAATTCCAGATGTTTAATTTTAACAGGTTCATTTTGGTAACAGCTATGACACTGGCAGAGCAGGATATCACACCATTGGGCCTTTAGAATGTTATGGAGGAGGTGACGAACTCATTTCTTCGTCATAGTCCTACTGTACATCTGTTTAATAGCGAATTAATTGTTATTTTTATCTCCTGTAGCGGTGAGTGAACATCGCATTCATAAAAATTGCCATCATTGCGATACCATTTTGTGCAACAATGGACATTATGTGAATAATTCCGTGAAATGTATCTATGACATTGACGAATATGGTTATATCATCGGATGTCGTGACGTAACGCATTTAAGAGACTGCGGTAAATATCATTTAGTCACTATATTCTTTTGAAAGTTGTGCCTTCTCACAAAATTCTTAGCAGCATCTTCCATTATAATGCAAAATTCAATTACGATTTTAAACAGAGGATTTCGAATGTCCCAACAATCACTTGAAGTGCCCCGGAAGTTACTGCATCCCATCCCGATTTCGATGCAACGGAATTTCCGATTGCCCCGGTGGATACGACGAAAAAGATTGTAAGGAATTTGATTCACTCGTCGGTTAAATGTTAATGTGGTCATAATTTATCTGCGTTTTCCATGCTGACATCTTCAGGTCCGGGGAACCTAAATTGCCGCGGCCATTTCCGATGCCATAAAACCACCTACTGTATTCCGACGCTTCAGCTATGTGATGGGAAGCAACAGTGTGTTCATGACGATGATGAAGCACTATGTGGTAACAAATCGAGCACGATAAGCACTTACAGTGATTACAAAATGCGTTAGCATGGAGTGAGATGATCGCCTAAATAATTTCGTTAAGCGAAGACAAGCACCAGGCGACCATGACGATTGGTCCGATATAGCTAGTTGAAACAAGCTAGGAGTAGCCTACTTTTCGAAAGAGTAGTGTCTTATAGCTTTATACATGTACACGTATATTGGTAACAGGGGTATACAGGGTTATTACAAAAGTATCTTTGGGTTTTAAAGAATATACATGTATATTTTGGAAAGTATTACAGATATAGTAAATGACACATGGAGAGAAAGTGAAAATGTCCAAGCTTGTAATCATACCATCACACGACACACGTCTATACGGTAGTCCAGTTCGGCCCATAAAAGCTGAAGTGTGTCCCTATACAATAGTAGCTCGCATACTCGAGCACACAAAACGCTTTCTGCTGCATAGTCGCCATTTTGTATACTGGGTTCGTGCTGCCGCATGAGTGTTTAAAGCAAGGTTTGCAAGTGCGCGTTTCAAACTTAAACTTTTTCCCTTTCATTTTGTGTGTCATTTAATATTATATCTGCAATACTTTGTACTGTATATATTTCTCAAACCCGATGATTCTTTTTGTAATAACCCTGTGCATAATTGTAGTTAGTATAACCTGAAACCACTTAATAGCTAGCTGTCCAATACCCACAAAGCCGAAAAAGCCTGCCAATGGTATTACGCCTGCGCATCAGTACCACCATCAATAAAGATAAATGGACAGTAATTTTCAAATAGGATACTTCAAAAATGATTTCCCACGTCACAATTAAACTTCAATACATTAATCATAAAATTTAACAAAAAAATGATAGCGTGGTTGGAATTTATTGAATTATACAGTATAAATTACAGAACTCTTGGTTCATGAATTAAATCAGCGACCGGATTTTTATTCGACTAAATAATTTCTAGGAACAGCTTCCAGTCCATCTACGAATGGTTGTATATCTTGATAATCAAATTGCTTTTAGGCACTCCCAATACACGCGTACAGTTAACACTGGTGTTAATAATGAATTTGGTCCGTAATTGCCACGGCATTTCTTCTCATCTACTGTATATTCCCTTGATATGCTCGAAGATATCGAGTGTCCACCCCAGTGCGAATGTTACGGACTTCACGTCAACTGCACTCATCGCAATCTCACCGCTCTACCCCCGCTCCTCTCGCCACAAACTCGAAAACTGTAAGCCGAGATCAAGTTGAAAGTTACGCGTAAATGCATTCCCGCGACAATTTTAATCGTGTCAACGTTAATTGCCTTAACAGGGACCTCAGCTATAATTTACTGACGACCAAACGAAATCTGGATGTAAGGCAAACGACCGAATTAGCGGAGCTGTGAGTACGAAAACTGCATGACAAACCATTACGCTCGAAAGTAACTGCTCCATTAACATTCTCTTTCTTGCATCAGCATTCTATCGCACAACAAAATGACTATCTTATCGAAAGATATATTTTTCGGTCTCCAGAATTTGTATTACTTGTAAGTTGCCGTTCTTTGTTGTAAGTCTTTATTCTACGCTTCTAATGAGAAAAGTGATTAAGCTGAATTTTCTAGAGACCTTAGCTACAACAACATCTTACGAATCGAATTCCAAGCCTTCGATGGACTTTCTAATCTGCTGCAGTTGTAAGTCCTCAAATTTATTGTAATAATTCATCAATAGGGCATTAACGGTGAATTAAACAATATTTACGCCCGTGCAGAAATTTAGAAGGAAATCGAAATTTGGCTGTAATTGAACCAGGAGCATTTACTGGTTTAAGCATTTTACCAGCCTTGTGAGTATACCGTATCACGATGTTTACCGTAGCTTACCTTAAAAATAAAATTCTGAATTAATTCAGAACTTTGGCATTACAGATCTATAACTTACAACAAGCTCTCAAATCTGGAGAAAGATGTATTTGCTGGTCTTGAAAGCCTAAAAATATTGTAAGTATTATGATCCGTTTTACAATTATACGTGGATATGCTCTCATTTACTTTGATCTTTAGAATAGCTGATCGTTGCTGCTAATGCAAGGTATAATAGCTAACGAACGATTTTTCAAGTTATCGTGAGATCAAATAAGAAAGACAAATTATACATCTATAATTACTGAATTTTAAAACCATTTTCTGTTGTTGCTAACTACATGTATGTTCTAATTATATTGATAGAAATTTAACTAAAAATAGTATTTACACCGTGGAAGATGGTGCGTTTTCTAGTTTATCGACTCTTCAAATGCTGTGAGTATTCTTGCACGCGTGAAGAACTTCAAAATAATTTAAACGCGAGAACTTTTCAAATTGCCTTATAGCGATCTTCGTGGAAATAAAATCAAGGAATTTTCAAAGCTAATGTTCACAAATTTGGAGCAACTGGCCCATTTGTAAGAATCATTTCAACAATTGTTTAAAATTAGTTATTTTACGATCTGCTGACATTGTTTTCTTTCAATTTGTTAAAGGTATAGCGACTCGTTTCGATTTTGCTGTTTAGCTCACCCAAAAGTGGCGTTTAAAGACTGTGTACCTCAAGCTGATGAATTTTCATCCTGCAAAGATCTGATGAGCAATAGCATTTTGAGAATGTTTCTCTGGTTCTTGGGAATTTTAGCATTCATTGGTAAATTTAATCGAATAAGTTTGAGTGTTCCGATTTCAAGCCTTATCAAATTGCATCCTATTTGGGATGTGTCTTCCAACTTGGATTCCCATTACGGCATGCACATGTACTGTACGTGTCCTAAATCAGACCAAAATATTAGAAAATTATATGATTGTCCTAAAGGCCATTTTCATTTGCATTGAAGTTACGAATGCTTTAGAGGTGATGCCTTCTGTGCATTATCACTACATGTAGTTACGTTCTAAAAATAACGTGTAAAAATAGTAATTTTTGTAAACTATGATAACTACGCCTAACCAAATACCTTGTCGTTTAGGAAATTTAGTGGTGATTTGCTGGAGAAGCAAGACAAAAGACGTGACAAAGGTCAGCTCGTTGTTGATCTTGTCACTAGGATGCGCTGACTTTCTCATGGGTGTCTACTTGTTGATTATCGCCAGCGTGGACGTTTATTACAGGGGCGACTACATCGCTTACTCGAATCACTGGCAAGAGAGCATCTTATGCAAAGTGGCCGGATTTTTGTCAACCATCTCGAGCGAAGTGTCGGTGTTCACACTAACTTTTATAACTCTGGATAGGCTCATTTGCATCGCATTTCCGCTGAGCATGCGGCGGTTCTCATTGCGGGTCGCCTATGGCCTTATTTTAGCGTCCTGGTCGGCCGCTGCCCTCATCGCCATCATGCCTTTTTTCGTCGAATCCTATTTTAAAAATGAATTTTACGCTCGTTCGGGAGTGTGTCTAGCTCTCCATATCACCAATCAGAAACCCGCGGGCTGGGAATACTCCGTGGCCATATTTTTCTGCGTAAACTTCATCGCCTTCGTCACAATCATCATCTCTTATTTTTACATGTACGTGACCATCAAACGGGCTTCCCGTTACGTCAACCGCAATCAAGCCAAGAAATCGAACGAGACTAAAGTGGGGCGTCAGATGGCGCTCATCGTGCTCACCAACTTCTGTTGCTGGATGCCCATCATTATTATGGGGCTTTGCGCCATGCTCGGTTCGGCAATTTCAGGTATTAATTGAACACTCAATACTCGTCATATTAACATATCTTCAGATCCTATTCTTAGTTACAAACTAAATGATCGCCGGTCCTTACCGGAACAACGTGCGTACACGTGTCTAAGTTTGTTTTCTTTTGTTTTCAGGTGAAGTGTATGCGTGGACTGCCGTTTTCATATTGCCTTTAAATTCGGCCACAAACCCAATAGTGTACACATTGTCGTCGGTGCAATTCAAATCAATGTTGTTGCAGAAAAGACGGCATACGTTAAAGCGCTCCCTGTCAGCATCACGTGAGTAAATGAAAATTCATGGCAATCTGACTTAAGTAAAATAGTGTTATTTAAATATATATATATCTATCACAAACGCCCAGACTAGTTTGGGTAAAAAGAAGGAATTTTGGGGATTCCAGCATGCAGGTTGGTGATGGGGCAATCAATGAGAGCACGTCTGCTCTGCGTGATTGCCTTTTTCAGGGGCATGCTCTTTATCAAGGGCGATGTTTGTTTGATTTTGACCGAACCGAACCTTGGTCAAAACTGGGGTAGTTATTAGCCTGTGATATTTGCCTTTTTCAGCCGCTTTTCCACCCCTTTTCTAGATAAAATAAAGATTTAAAATATAACCTATATAACTTGTCCATAACGTTATGTGCATTTTCTATATTGCAGAACTCCAAGCGGGTATGGTTATGCATCGAATTAAAAATGGTGGTTACGCTTGGACCTACAGGCCGCCCAAAGGATATACTAGTTTGCAGCACTTTCTACGCACAAGGTACCCATTAAACGTAACGGATGTGCTAGATATTGCTCGTGGGCTTTGCCAGGCTCTGGACGACCTTCATTCCAGCGGTTATGCTCTTGGCGGATTTGAAATGGACTACATTTTCGTCTACAAAACGGTAAAATTGCTTTCAAAATGTTTCAATATGTGCGCCATACGGAAAAACTGATTTCATTTTTCATGCGCTTTTGCAAAAGGAATCTGGAACTGTTAATGTATACTTGCCGGACATAAACGCCTATCAAACCTGCGGTCCCATTACAGAGGCGCATACAGAGGACACCGCGAAGGACATCGAAGATTATGGGAAAATTGTCAAGAAAATGCTGCAGATTTACCACGTGACTGGCAAGCAAGCCGCATTTAGGCGCGTCTCTACATGCTGAGTCGAACATTTATGCAACTATTCGTGTATAGTCTTCAATTATGCCTTTACGTTAAATAAAACTTCATATTTTCAGTATTCCATTAACGGAATAATAAAATATTTAAGTGTCAAAATCACTAGATATTATGTTAAAAAAAATCAGTCTTTGTATGCACTTTTTTTTATTTTTATTTTTATTTTTTCAAATCCTGAACGTTTTATCTTCAGATACAATGCGCCATATAAAGCAGTCAGGATATTTTTGTACAGTGCCATCAAGTTACTTTTGTGTTACTTTGTGCAAACGTCGTCAGCACAACCTTAGCATTCCGAATTTAGTTTTAATATGGTCCATAGATGATAATAGTAATTTGATACGAGTCTCCGTATATTACCAGAGGGTACTGTCCGAGTACCTTTCTTGACAGGACATTTTCAGGAACAAAAATTAACGCATGGGATATGTAGGCCAGGTATAGTGCTTATTTTTTTTCCATTTTTCGTAGAGCTGCAAAGTAATCGTTCTTCTAAGATTAACGATTTAACACCATAATGTAAAGGTGTTTTTTTGAGCTGCAATGCATTGTAGGGTTAAATGTAGGCAAAATATGCATACATAAGAAAAGAAAATTTCTTCCGATTAATTTTCCCTTTCCCTCCTAAGATATAAAGAAATTACAGAAGTTCTAAATTAAGCATACGATGTGTTTTACGTGTCGGTTAATTCTCAGAACGATATCTGTCTCTAGATTCAGAAAGCACAGCTTCACTTTCAAAAATACCTCTCTTACTTCTTCTGTGCAAGCAACGGCGCATTGGCCTACAGACTCGCTCTAACTTTCCATAGGCGGCCACCTCCATAGCATTCACGGGATAACCTCCAGCTCCCCCAGGAGTTTATACGTCACGAGTGATAGGCAAAACACAATAACGTCGTTAAATGCATAAACTATTAAAAAAAACAATGTATCTAAACGCGAAAAATTTAAGCATAGCAGCAAATTTCTTTAAAAAAAAAATGAATGATAAATGTCACCAACTTTTTTATCTCGTTTTTTCATCCTGACGTTCGCAATAAATTCGTCTATTTTATAAGTCACGAAATTCGGTACAAAAACTTACACAATCAGATGAAAACTGCTTACAATGAAGGCCATAATAGCGCCACGAGGACAAAAAAAACAGTCATGTTATCCATTTCAAGAAATGCGGATTGCATCTAAATCGGTGAGAAAACCAGGCTTTTCGTCGCTTTGCAAGTTTAAAGCTCGAATTTTTTATTGGAAATTGGGGCAATGAAATCATAAAAGCAACGCGATTTTGCCCCAATAAATATTTTAATAAATTCTTTTTACGTGTCAATCTGAATTTTAAATTGGTAGCGAACGAAATAAATGTCGTAAATCATTTCAAATTAATATATGGTTTGAAAACGTATAATACTTAAATTAGTGCTTTGGTTTTTATAGAGCATTTCCAGTTTATATGGCATGCATGAATTTGCATAGGCCAGCCAACCTAAAAGGCGCACCCTAGTAATATTTCCTAACTTAGACGTCTATTTTCATAAAAAAACGAGTAATACTCGGCACGCAATCATTAGTACCTGGCATTACTAGACAACGTTTAAAGAACCGAATACGCGCTTCAATATATCAAATGGGCCGATTTTTTATTATGGCAAATGGACTCGAATTTCTTATAATTTATCCGAGGGTAAAACAGAAAAGAAAAGCCGATAACATCGATTGAATTTCTATGGCTTCTTTTACAATCAGTCGATAACTTCGCAATAAAATTGTAAGGAAATATGGCAATGGATCGATAAGGACGCATTGAACCTGTTTTGCCAAGCTTCAGGGATTTCTAATGCAAAATTGTTTTTAACAATATGAATTAAAGACTAAGGACAAGTTTTTATTGAATTGACTTCGAACTGGCAAGTATACGAGACAGTTGACCACGCCTAGATGGCTCATGATTTCAATATCAGTTTTTATTGAAAATACTTTTAACACGCGGGATAAGACATTAAAGGATAAGCACGAGCATTTTCGACAAATGCTCGCGCATTTACGATGCATAAGTCATTAAACATTGCCAAGAATAAAGAAATAAACCGAAACACGTGCATGAAATAATGATTTAACTTATAATGTTCGTCAAGTGTGGAAAAAATAACAATACATCGATGCAAAAAATGTATACACGCAGATTCAAACGAGTGGATTTTAAATGTCCCGTTTATATGCACATGTAGTCGATGAATGGACCTTATGCAGATTTCGTCATGCAGCATACGTGACATTTTCGTTCATTCCATTGGAAAAAATTACCCGGAGGAAGTGCCTAGACACGTTCTTTGAGTAGTTGGTTCGATTAAAAAGATCATGTGATGTAGCCCCGTAGATAACTCTACATAAGGACCATTTCAAAATTTATAAATAATTTGGATAGGTCCATGATGTATGCATTTATTAATTACTTTAACCGTTTCATGTGAACAGTGATGCTGCCAAATTAAATGTACAAGAAGTAAACCTTTTACAATTTTGATACTAACGTATATGCTATGGTGCTGTGTTACGAAAAAAATTCATTTCGGTGGCAAGGTGGCAGCAGTGTTTCGCTCTGAAAGCGAAATTAACAGATTCCTGAAGTTTATCATGAATTTAAGTTGTCTACAATTAATTACACTTGCAAACGGTATATAAAAATGTGTATTTTTGCCCGAATACATTTAAAACGAGTTTTTTTTATATTTATTCAATAAATGAATTATAACGAAAAAATCATTTAAGTGATACGCAACTTGGGCTGGTTAGTGTTGGTCGTTGACGCCTCACTGGTTGGAAAATTACACATTTACAATCCCATAATTTTTAAAATGACGATTATTCCTCAAGAAAATTATATTTTAATGCAAAGATATGAAAATACACTTTCAAAAGAAAACTAGGAATTAGTGACAGGAACTGTTTTCACCGAACCGGGTCTCTAAACCTGTGCATGAGGGGTCATTTTCGTCGACTTAACTGCGAAATTTTTCATTTTAATATCAGAAAGTCTTCTTTTTCAGTTAACTTAAAAATCTATAAGAATAAATAACCTGACATGATGTATAAATGGGATATGAATGCAAATCTGTACACTGGCCGTTGCCCGCACCTTATGGTTTTCAAATTACGTGTTGTAAACACAAGATCAAATTTTTAAAAGAAATGTCAAAGACTTAAAAAAAAAATGTCAGAAAAAATCATTTTGAACTTACATGTATATTCGTTAGTATTATGTCTGCTATAAAAAACAGATATCATTATTCGAATCTTATTTTCAGTTTTAATTCTACTCAAGGTGATGATCAATCCACTAGATAGTAGTTTTTCAGAGAGATTCACGCAATCGTTTCTCTATGATTGGTATCTAAAGCCATTTAAACATTCTACACACACTTTAACCACAAGGTCCCAAAATGTCCTTAGTCAGTCGGGAAGCAAATGTTCAGAACGATTTATTTATACAAAAAGTCCAAATTTTTTAATGTACATACCGGTAGTAATAGAGCCCTGAAAATGTGTTTGCGTATTGTTCAGGACGATCTTGTGGTTTTTGGGCCCTTAGTTCAAACGTTAGAGAAAACCTCAAACACGCGAATGCAGTAAGCAATCTCTTTACCAAGCCCGAGGTACTGAGCAAGCCCTTTTTCGTCTAAAAATGGAAACAGAAAAGTAGACTTTACATAGCTTCCCAGCAGTAGCTACAATATAGAGACAGGGGAAGTTCGGGGAACTAAGATAAGGTCTCTCAGGACAATGCTGAGGAATGTACCTAAAAGTATGTTACAAGGAGAATGAATGCATGATGACCTTTTAGCCTCAGTATGTTATTTATTGTGCCAAAAATGGTTACAAGTTTCACGGTGAACCACAAATCCCTTTCACTATAAATAGTCCTAAGCACTTTTTCTTTAGCAGTGACCACACGCACTACAGAATTAGCCCGTGAAATACAGCAGGTGATCATTACCGATCTTATCTGAATGGGCCACCATTTTCGCCTCCATATTGTCTGCATTTTTCAGTAACAAGGGGTATGAAAGGCTTTACAAGCACGGTCAATGGTGTGCGTAGGGGTCATATACAATTCAAAATTATCCTATAACTTAAGGTGCTTGTAATTGTCACTTGTCGGTAGGGACAACTAATTTCAGCCTTTAAATAAGATTAATCGTGCGAGGCACAGAATTACATTTTCCTAATTATAGTGTGTAGAAAATCAAGAATATTAAAGTTTATACAAATCATTACAGCATGCTTTTATAATGCGAATTAGTAGGCTACATGCACAAATAGTAAATATAAAACAAGATATTTTGGTGAGACAAATCAAATCACACGTTTTTGAACTAAGGCGAAACTTTAAAAAAATAATTCCAAAGTATGAAAATGAAAAATATTAATACAAGAACTTTAGAGGGTCAAGGTTATATATACACATGCAGAACTGAGATACTAGCCAAGATAATTTATTATCCACCGGTAACACGAAAATTGGGATAGTATTAAAATGGTAGTGTTAATTTTTAAAGATTCATTTAAGGGATACTAACTTAATAGTAATTTATTTCAAGCAAAACTATACTTTCATATTTTCAGAATCCTGTTAAAGCTGAATAACAAGACAATATAAGCTTCACTTAAGCAAAGAGCTTTTTTCTATAATTGTGTAAATTGCATTTGAATATCAGACAAATTCATGTTCCATGATATAGGTACATGTAACTGTAATGTTTATGCATGCACTACAATTCCAATACCGATCCACTTCAAGTGAATTTAAATACACGAAGCCTAAATGTCCCTTAGATATCAAACATCTTGCTTAAACTATACATTATAGACTTCCGATTATCCGAGAGTCGGTGACCGGATGCAAATGTATGGAAACTTGTATGGAAGTTTAGTTTAAATTATGCCGTAGTTTAGTAGTGCTAGTTGCTGTTGACGCTTTTTTTCTTGGTTTATCGGATTGAACTACCATAATATACTTTTAACTACACTGTATACTGTATATATGTAAACAAAACTCTCGGTTTACCCGCCAATTTGGCAGGAGCCAGGATCAGTTTCGTTCTTGGAAAATCTTAGGGACAGGTACGCGTGTTTCGCCATACTTATGTACAGGGCCGTCTTAACCCATGGTAGGGCCCCAAGGCTTCAAGCTTCTTTGGGCCCCTCGAACACCCCCCCCCCCTCA
>JAQGBX010000478.1:0-35522 GCA_034698745.1 Megaphyllum sjaelandicum | reverse complement strand
TGTACGTTTCCGCCTTCAATTTATTTTCTGAAAGCGATTCGGATAGTCGGAGTTCGGATAATTGGAGTTCTACTGTACGTCGTTTGACTAAAATTTTGATGGTTGTGTTTTGAATTCATTACTATATACCTCCCGACCACTTGTTGATGGATTTGTTTATTGATATCCCTGAAATTAACAATACTTACTTCCTAACATATAGAATATTTTCGTATACTGTGGATTTAGAATCTGGATTTTGCATGATCGTTTTTATTTATAAAATCCAAATTTAAAGGACAACGAAAAGAAATTAAGGTTAATTTAGATTTTATGACTAGGCTGTAGACGCTATCCATGCAGTAATAACATAAATTAATTGTGCACTTACATTGTATATTCCGTAAATGAAAGGATTACAGCAGGAATTACTCATGGCCAACCAATGAAAGCTGAACCAGATTACATTAATGAATGTGTAGCTAAAATGAGAATTTACATGAGAAATAAGACAACATGAAGGAAAAAATAAAAGATGTACCATAAATCGTTGGCAAACAGTTCTTAACAAATAGGAAAAATACCATAGCAGAGTTACATAAGCACATAATTATCGACTTAATTTACTGAGCAGAAATTTAATTTGCTAAGTACACATAATCAGGGCATGGGATGAGCCATGCAACTATTATTTAAAAACAGCATGGCCTGTTTACTTACCAAATGCTTAGAATTATTATTACTTGATAAATTTGTATGCATATAGTATTAATTAACTTTAAAATTTACACTATACTGAATACATGCACGTGTTTCATTTTATGAAAGAGTGAAACTAAAATCATAGTACTTGCCTGTTTATGCATGGAAAAATAACATTAAGGACGTTATACGCTTGCAATGGCAACCAGCATATGGCAAATAACGTAACAACAACAACTAGCATCTTGATAACCTGAAAATATACAAATAGTAGAACTAATTTAAAAAATAATACTCATTAAAAGATCAGTCGGTCGGGACGTATGCCAACGAAAAAATTAAACCTTATAAAAATCATGTACTTCGAATTTATAAGGGCATTTTGTAGATATTTACAATCTTTTACAGATTGTATATCATAAAAAGGCATTTCCTGAATTAGGTTATTAGTTTTAGATATTCTCTCAAGTGTTATTACTATTTTACTTTTTAAACTGAAGCTGATATAAAACCAATATAAAGATTCATTGGAACCTCGCGTATGTGTTAAACTAATGCTGACAACGCAATCTGCTATTTGCAAAGTTGTGTACATGTATGAGTGAATCAACAAAAAGTCGAACAAAAGAGTCATTTGAGTTTCAGCTGTCTATAATCATCTTATTTTGTTAACATAAAAAAGATGAAAAAATAATTCTTCATTAGATATTCCCATTTATTTAACAATGGGACACTATATATAGTCTATACATGCACGTATACGAGAATCTATATAGCATGACAAAATTTTAATTATATTTTGCAAAATAAGGCATACATTGCGGCATATTCGTGTATACGCGCTCGTATATACCTTGTAGATAGCTGCATACCAACTCATGATTTCAATTAACTTTATAAGATTTCCAATTAGAAAGCTTTTCCTCAATCTAAGTTAATTGCATAGGAATGCAGTGTATACTATATAATCGCTAAAAATAAAATGTAATAAATTAAGTTTCCGTTAATCGACAGTGCAATTTAATATGCATTAAGCAGCGTTTAATTGCCAATTGCATTTAATCACGAAACCATTTAAAATTTGTATAACAAAACTTACATGTAAACTCCTAAATATACTTGTAGCGTAATACATGACATCTCAAGTTTCAATAAAAAGTGGCACAACTCCAAAATCAGAAATTTGTGGTTATATCTTACAACTGGTTACGTCAAATAATATGCTGGTTCTGCATTACAATTGCAGTCCATGTACAGTATGGGAAACATGTATCGTCTCGTTCTCAAGATATAAAAAGTACCTTACGTAATGCTGCATTAAAGTAAACAAGTACTGTGATGTTTTACAACAGAAAAATCAAAATAAAATAAGTCTTTAAATAAACAACGAGTTTTGTTATTTTGAGATTTCATGAATCGTCGCATTTACAGTACATGTAGGTTATATGTACCTGGAAATGCTCTTTCCCGCGGATACTTTCACTGCAAAATATTTACAGAAAAGCTGAAAACCTCATACCAATGGTTGAAAAGTATAGAGAGCCCTTGTCAAACTTTGCCACAAGCATCTGTTTCCGAATTTTCTAAAATATGCTACATTTTCAAAAGACAGTTATAATGATGTGACTGCAGCACGCGTTTTCGAAAAAAAAATTTTTATTCGGAAGCGTTAGTGAAAGAGATGGATGCGAGACGGTGTCAACAAGATCCGAATCCCCAACTTCTTCTCAAATAAAAGTCCAACAAATGAGAAAAGCTGCTCGATCTCCTTACTGTAGATGATTATTAATTCAAAATGACATATGAGTCATGCATGCAATGATGCATGGTTTGCTTCAAGACAAAGATTTCTTCCCACCAGTCATCTATTTTCTTTCCAGTTTGAAATGTTTTAGTACATGAATACATGTAATAAGAAAGACATGATACTATAGATAATAGACTAGTGTTTTACAACTTTTTTTACCCCTGCCGGAATCGGTTTTCTGGTCTCACGACCGATTACACCATTTTTACAGCATTAAAGGGAATATTCATAATCTACATAACTTGCACATATGCCAATGCAGCATGCCTCAATTCAATTCAAGCAACTGTATAGTTTAAAAAGCGGAAAGTTAATTTTAATTCAAAACGGTCTGTTTGGCATCATTGAGCAAAGACTGCCAAGATAACGATGACCTACTGTATTTTGAAGTTTTAATATCACTTTTGCAAGGACAGTATACGTGTGCAAGCTTTAATTCGACTCAAGACAACATTCTTGAAAACAAGGTTGTTAGTAGACTAGCCCCATTAATACGAACGTTCAATTACGAATGCAAGCTATTTGTGAACTTCCAACATTCACTCTTCCTTGGATGGCTGGATAAACCCTGTAATAAATACAACATTCAACACAATTTTATGACCACAATCACCATACCCACCTCATCCCCTCCTCTCCTAGCAACATTTACCGGTAACATAGAGCAAATCAACGCATGCATGTGCAACGCAAACGTATAACAACTTCTCTTCAGAATTCCAAAGCTCAATTGACCACCGCATAAATACTTCCACACACTTCCCCCACTACAAAAACATCACAAACAATTCCCATACCATCCAGCCATACTTCAATTAAAACATCCCATTTTTTTATGAAAAAATTTATATTTCAACTTAGAATTAATCCCTACAACATACAGTATACCAAAACACATGGTCTTTCAAGCCCGATACATTATCACCATGCATATTATGCCTAGCAGGCTCCCCCACCTGGCCCCATCTGCTCCTTGACTGCCTTCATACTGACATCAAGGATATAAAATCTAAAAATCAACTCCTGCTACTTTCAACCACCATAATTTCAACGAATCTTTCCTCCGCAATATCCATGAACCAGAAATGTGGCTACTATATTAGAGTCGCAAAACTTTATGGCAAACTAGCCCAACAAACACAGATACCAGCCTTGTCCCACTAACCCTCTAAGCACCGCCTTTGGACACCCTGCCGAAGGTAATAGCAACATAGGGGCAAAACAGCAACCAATAACATACCGCAAATTATGCCAGAAGGGGCTGTGACCCCCTTAGTGCATTAACTATCTCTCTCTCTTAATTGATAACGCTTGAGCTTTTCGAGCAAGAAGCATTAGAAGCCAGCAATCGACCAAAACTGGTGTGCTCATAACCATAAAGGATATCTTGATAAGGGATCATCGATAAAAGACGCCCTGTATTTTTCCGGGTTTTTAGACTCCCCCCCCCTTACGTCCGCCCCTGTCCTGTTTATGTAAACTCTCCCAAATCTCATACCTCCCCCCCCCATGTCCCGTCCAATTTTGAAAAAAGTTTGTTGACTATAAGCAATTTTTAATATGTTCTTTGTCAATTTGTACATTAAAAATATTACAATTAGTGAACCACAGACCTGCAGAAAATTTTAATATTTTAATATTTTTTTCATCTATTTTTTCATCTATTCAACCGATGAAATAAAATTGACCTACAGATTTGATCACAGACCTACAGAATATTATAACTGTAAGTAAAACAAACACAACAAAATTAAATTAAGTTAATTACTTACAAAGTTTCAAAATCTGATTTTAACTAATCATCCATACATTTAATTGTTAACACGGTTTCTTTCGTCTGAGGTTTGGTTGCCTTAATACCTACAGTTGTCACCTCAATGATTTCCTCGTGATCAAGAGAATGCATAGTTATTGATGCTTTCTGGGATTTGTGCTTGTGCATATGTGCTTTTGATGCAAGATTTGACGCAATACATGTCCAGAATGTATATTTATCCAAAATATTACTGAGACAATGAACTAACCGTACAAATTCACAGCTTTCAATAAAACAAAGACTTTCCCCTAACAAAATACCAAACCAACTAATTTTAAAGGCAAAAATGAACTCTTCTTCCATATACAGGGGCAGTAATGTATTTAATAGCTGGTGAAGAAATAAGCAAATTTGCCTATAAATTGATTAGAAAGAAAATAAAAACTAATGCAATCAATTTATAATCTAAAACTGATGACAGTTTAAGCACAAGTTGACATCCGGACGTCCGCTTTCCTTGAACCCATCCCCCCTGTGTCCCATTTTCACAAACACCCCCCTCCCCCCTTTGCCGGACGTCCTTTATGGATGGCCCCCAACACTTAATTGACGCTTTTTCTGTTGAAGCGTGCAATGGCAATTAATTCCAGAGTTCAACATGCCAATAATGGCCTGGCTCATAAAACGCCATCAATGATACCCAAATAACAATCGACATTCTGCATTTTTAAATACTCAAGGCAAAGATATCATTTTATAAAGAAATGCAGTTGAATTCTAAAATGGGAGATTAAAAGCAGATCGAGTAATAAGTTTAGATACTGATTACAAATCTAAATCTTTCCAGATGTTTTGCAAAACAGGGGGAATTTAAAAAATGCAGAAAATCATCAGTATACATATGCCTTGAAAGACGAATCGTTCTAAATAGGAAAAAAATTTCCATCAAAATTGATAGCAGTGCGTATACATGTATGTTGCACGGTCATACCTTGCATGTAATAATGTTAAGATGTTCAAAATGACATGCAGAATGCTTATTCAAACTTAGAAAAGAGCGTTTTGTTTGAACCATATTTTAGAACAAATCCTGAAAACGTTATTAATTCTTTTAGCATATACCACTAATATACGTCACACACTAATCGTAGTCTACTCCTACGATTATCCTGAATATTTTTTCTCTTCAAGTTATCAAACAAGCTCGATTGGAATGTCCAATTGCATTCCTCCAAAGATGTAGAAACAAACATTCATGTTTGCTTGGCATGCTTGCGTAAAAAATCGCCTGCAAATGTTCCTTACGATTTGGGGAATTACGTCTGCATCACTGAAAATCCATGTTTGTTAAGTAAGGCTCGAGTCAGAAATAAAGACAAATGTAAATACTACTTCAAGCACTGTTTGTTCAAGAGTTGTTGTATTGAGCAGGATGGCAAATGGACAAATCAATCATTCTTCCTGCCTGGTCTGAATGGCTTCAATTTCGGTAACGTAAATCTCCATCAAAAATTCTTATAAGCCTACATCCTACAGTATACACTCACCAGACTTTACCTCGTGCATGTATGAGTTACTGGAGAATGATATTTCATCGGAATGGGCTTTGCAAAAGTCAATGATTGCTGCGAGACTTTCATGAACAAATTTCGCAATCCACTAATGATTCAGTTCTTATAGCGCGCCTATACACGTAAAGGACGATAAACAGACTTTAGACATCACCATAAAAGGAGGAATTGGTTTCCTTCATCCATATGGAAATTTAATCTATAAACCAGTTTGAATGCAGTTTCATTCCGAATATGCCCAAAATGCCATTTAGTACGTAGTGGATCAATGAATATAGCAACCCAGATTCGGGCAAACTATGTTCAATTCTTTAATATTCTTCCAGCGTATTAAACGTTTACTTGCAGATTTTGAAATGCCCTCCTTCAACATGATGAAATCTGAGAGTATATTCTAACTCGACAATCGAAAGCCTATAATTACTGTATATAATAAAGCTATAGCTCGTTGTAAGTTTCCTGATTCATCTTCCGGTCTATTACAATTGTATAGGTTTGCGTTACTGTACAGGTGAATTTCTAATTCTAAATGATAACTTTATTGGAAAGCGTGCAGTTCTATAAAACACGGAAAACCGGCCTTCGATAATTAACCCTCGCTATAGAGTACTGTACATGTTCGCAATTTTAATGCGAAGTCTTATGGCGAATTCGACTCACCCAAAAAGTGTACACCCAAGTGCAACAGGTGTAGGCTACAAGGTGAGGCATAAGTCTGTTAAATCGGCACTATTGCAGGCAGCAGGCGCAAGAAGAATTTACAGACTTATGCATCACCTTGTAGCTACACCCGGTGTACACTTTTTGGGTGAGCCAAATTCGCCATTACTTTTGTCGAATTTTCTCATTATTTCCATCTTAAATTGGTTAGACATTATCATAATAGTATGCGAGCAATTAATAAATCCACCGGTTGTGGAATTTTAATACTCGTGGCATGCTCGATGACCATTCGGAAAAATTTAAATTTCCCGCCAATTTGATTTGTATTCCGTAGTTGGCCGTATCGCCACGCCAAGTCGCTTCGGTCGTTCTGTCATTTTCCCCCGCTAGCATTCGAAGAAGGTAAGAGCAGCATCAAACACGTCTCTCGGAGCATTCGATGGTTGGTCGGTGATTGCCCTCGACACGCGTGTGGATGGATATGAAAATGTGCGCTGGGAAGATGCCATGAAGATTCTTCTTGGACTGGAGAATCTGGAGAAGGAAATCCTCTAGAAATCGATAGCAGACGACGCGCTTTCCCTCGTGCTGACCTCCTACTGTAGCTCTCCACCTGTAACACGAAATAGAAGCGGGGGTGTGAGCTTGTGGCAAAAATAAACGATATAGTGCATCGGAAAATGTGACTTTGGAATCTGTGTTTCTTTCGTCCATGCATTTCCCGTAAAAAAAACTGGAATTTTGTTTGTACGTTTTAACTCTGCGATAATTAATTTGCTCGGATGTGAGCGGCCTCGGTGAAAATGGTCCAATTCAAGCAAACGCCGTTCGATGATGCCTACGAAATCTTCGAGGAAATCGGAAGGTTAGGCCTAATTTCATTCATTTGCATGGTTTTTTTTATTATTATTTGTTATTATTATTGTTATCCGTTTATTCGTAGCACATGCACTTCAGACTTCAGAGTCTCTCGATGCGAGCCACGCGAATTTTCCAGCATAATTTTTATTGGAAAAGTAATGTTTGAAATTTCGTTTCCGTTTTTGAAATATCGTCAGTTTTGAAGTTGCAGCAAATTGATCGAATTGTTGCAAAATAATTTGTCGAGTTTTGAGGTTGCAGAAAAATCATGAAATCGTATCAAAATAATTTGTCGGGAGCATTTCCTTCAAAAACATTGTTAAAAAAGCATTTGCTCTTTAACCTCTGCAGCGAAAGCAAAGCACTTGCCCCGTGCTATACTGGGAAGCAAAATGAGGCTGAGATTTAAATTATCCTCCGATTTATAACCTTGAATCGGCAATGTTTTTACGATTTGAACGTTGATGTCGGTGACCACTCAGACGGGAGATTTGCGAATCGTATTGTGACAGTTGTCGAGTCACTCGGTAAAAGTGACAAGCTAATTGGTTTAAAAATATTGCACTCGTCGCAGTTTTTAAACCAGTTTATGCATTCCTTTTATACACGTAACTTCACAACTGCGAAAGTGCGATTCGTAAAGGTTCTGGCTGGACAGTTATCCCTATTATGATAATTGTTTGCTTACTGTAGATAAAGTTGTAGCAGAAATATTTTTCCCAGTGCAAAATGCTCTACGTTAAATGAATTCACTTAACAGAGTACCCCCATACCTGGAAAACCTGGAATATAGTCAGAAAACTTGAAAATGTCTGGAAAAATCAGGGAAAAATGATTTATTTTGAAATAGTCAGGGAAATTCAACGTAGTCGAGTACAAATTTTCCAAATTGTCCACGTTTTCCGAGGACAAAATTGCAAAATTCTCCGCGTTTTTCGAGAATGAATTTGCAACAAAACGTTCTACATTTTCTGAATACAAAATTGTCAAATTTTCCAAAAAAAACATTCATGAAATTTTTTAAAAGAATTTTTATCGTTTTCTAGGTTAATTTTAGAAATTGTCATAAATAAATTTTGCAAAATATTTTACTGTGTCGATTTTGCAAAATTTTAAACCTGGAAAAGTCAGGAAAGTTGCAAATAAAAATGCTTGGGACAACCCTGGATAATTTCTTTTCAGATAAATGTAACCAAAAGCAGTTGTTGAAAGTGAGATTTTCAGAACAAAAAGCATTGCTCGAAGCAGAATCGTTTTTTGTTAATTGACTTTAGGCCAAAAATATATTTTAAGAACATGATTCATTTATGATTCACGAGTATGAAAAAAGATTTGCTCCAAGCACAACGATTAAGAAAAAAACATTTGCTCCAAGCTTAACATTCAAGCAAAGCATTTTCTCCAAGTACAGTGCTGAAACATAAGTATTTACACCGAGTATAACGATTTAGTAAATTTGTACATTTGTTAAAAAATAAGTAACTCGTTTCGTTTCTGACTGTAATTTCCAGAAACTCAACAATTTATACTCCGGATTTCTAATTTTCACATTCGTCCAAAAGTTCCTCTTGACGATAACCTAGACACACCTCTTCCCAATATTTATTCTGAAAATTGTACACGTCCAGGAACTAAAGCCTTCTGGTTTGGCTTGTACCTCCTTGACTACAACCCCCAAACCATTAAATCTGTTTTCACCTTATTATTTATTTCTGATTGAATTTCGTCTAACGGACGAGTTATCTTATTTAAATAACAAAACAAAAAAAAGCAAAAGTTGAGGTCAAGTTGAAGAAAAAGGAGTAACGCGTTTTTAATAACGCAGGTTTCCGTCATCTGATATTTATAGCTTCGCATAATTGAGTTTTCCAGACTTGGAACACCGTTTGATTCGATTACCCTTGTCCCCCTTTGCAATTTATTCTCCCAGAGGCCATTTATATATGCCTTCTTATAACTCAACTTTTTCTCGTATCAATCGTATTATCTGTTTCATTTCGAAAGAAATGAAAATGATTTGCGTTATCATTTCCTGCTGAAAAAATGATCGACTATATATTTGCATATACCGGTATGGCTAATGCATGGTTTGCACGAATCATGCAAGGACTGATTGCAATCTTCAATTAAAACCGATTTTAATCTGCAAAATTCGATGAAACTAGCCGACGAACTTTTGCACGAATGTGAGTTTTGTGCAACCCGTTAATTTGCGATTCGTGTGCAGGGAAGGGTTGAAGCGATCCAATATCGATTTTTTTTCATCAAGGTAACAGAAATCAGATTCAAATGTCAGGTTATTAAAGATGAAACCGGTTTGGTCAACCTTTAAGTTGCCTGGGTTGGCGAATTTCCAAGTTAATTTCATAAAAAAAGAAACGATGCAATTGGATGTGATGTATTTATCGTATGCATCTGACGTACGATCAAAATTCATTGAAATTCAGGGAAAGGATTCATGCTTGGGAGAGGCATTGCATTCGTTTAACCTTTGACCTTGTTTCTATGCACTCCCGAAAAAAAAAGAAAAAACTCACGTGTATTGCCTCGGTATACTCTGGTATATTACCGTGTAATTATTTAAACATGTCAGAATTTAGGAAAGTGGTATGGTAAACAGCTGAAAACTGACTAGTAGGCCTACCAATCGGAATTTGTTTGAAGATTACTTTATGGAATACGATTAAATATTTTGAGCATTTTTCAACATACATGTGTTTAGATATTGGAGGTAATAGCTTTAAAATAATTGAAAACTTCAATTTTTGAAATTTTACACCCGTTATTTTTAAATATTATTAGAAATTTCTTTTTGATTTCAAAAGGCGCCATCAGATGAAATCGAAGTTTTTAGTGAATTTCCCTCGTTATTTAGCCTACTGTCCATGTACTGTATACAAATATTCAATCTTAACTCTAAACAATTCCTCAGAGAAAAGACTCGCATTTATTCATTTGTGATAAAATGTAACTTTTATAACTAAGTCTGTGCCGTTCAGCCTTCAGCCAAACTGTTTAGTGAATTTATTTTTCAACTGATTTTCTAGAAAAGTTTTGAAATTAAAAAAAAACCGGTGCTGCTTAACATTTGTCAGGATTCATACACTGTATACAGTAGCTTGATCCAGTCAGTCTAGTTTAGTCTGAGAGCTCTTAAAATTCTGGTTGTTCAAACTCATCTACAGTGTAGGCTATGTTATTCATGTTATTAATACAATTGTACGCTTGTATATACAAGGTTGATAATTTCTTATTTTTTTAAACATAATTATACTCAGGTTTGCTTCGATAAAATACAAATAGCTGGTTTTTTTTACAGCACATGTACATGTAAATACAAATATTTTGTTTTCCTTGTTTGGAAAAACTAAAACAAAATGTATTTACTTTATATTTTTCTGTGAAAATCTGATAATCCTCCAAAAAGAATATATATGTGTATTTTTTGATATTTTATCTGCTTTATAGGTAAAAAATTGATATTTTATTTATTCACCATTTTCATGGTGTCCAAATACTTTATGGCGCCACTGAACATGTATATAACCGTTATACATGTAACGTAAGTGTTCGTTACGTTTTGTACTCAGTCGGTTTATTACAAACATGTGAAGTACCGAATCGTTGTTCGGAGGTGTATCTATAGCCAGTAATAAAAATTACCATTTTATAACTTTAGATCCAGTTCGTTTTAACAGACATCGCTATACGCTCCATAAGTCTCGAATACTTATCTAATCTACCTGTAAGCTTATTATACCAGCCGCAGGCTGCCAGGCCCAGCTAAGCCTTGAGTTAACCCTAATTAATACCATTATCACGTTTCTTAGGCCTATGAGGCGCAGGTGCGAGGCAGGTTGCAGGTGTTGCGTTTGTCAGATTTTGGTGAATCGATCCGTTGGCACCCCCTTTAATCGATGAATAAATCGGGGTTCGTTTTATGTTCGCTTTGTTTCGAGTCACGGTTTGACCATCTAATATATTGACCCCTTCGGTCGTGTTTTGTAGGGAGTAAAAAGCATTTCCTCGTTCTTCAGATTGAATATTTCAGCGCGAATTAATATATTTCGGGTACTCAGATCGAAGCTTTACGAATGACACTTTTGGTACGTGAAGTCGTATGGGCTAAAATATATATGCATCAATTGATTTAAGAAATTGCGAAAGCATGAAAAGTTAATTTTTTTAACTAATTAGCGCCATGTCTATTTGGTGCACGTGGCTTCACGACTGCCGAAATACGATATGCCTAAAGCGTCTGAGTTCCCCTATTATGCTGCCGTAGTGAAAATTGTCGTAGTTGTAAATATTCAACATTAAATTGTTTAACTTGGTATACGCACCGTGAACAGGTCATTGCTAAGTTACCATTAATAATTCAAGCACAAGTTGAAATTTTTTTGTTGATATGACTCCGGGTCGTAAAATAAATGGCTGCAATGAACATGCTTGGAAAAAAGATGGTTGTTAAGAAATAAATGCATTTTCAAAATTTGTTGTCAAATAAGAAGCACGAGTACTCGCTCTATGATGTTGTTTAATAAATGTGCTCGTTTGTTTACTTTTCTTCGGTATAATTGCAAGAATGTCGAGCGTGTGGAAACGCAAATGTTTTGAGCAAACATCGTAAAAGTATACGCATATTTTTACGAACATGTACATTTTATGTATATCAAAAGTTGATTTTCGAATTTTATATCTCAGGTTTGGAGTTTAATGGAGTTTATCACCCTCTTTATGTGCATGTATCTAAATTTATGGTATAGGGTCACGCACATTTGAGTACTAGCAGAAATGTGCCGAATATATTCAATTTTATTTAAAAAAGTTTATTTTTCTGCATTTGTCACTATGGTTTCTATTTACAACCTTCATGTACTGTACATGGATAAAGGTATATAATGTAGCTACAGTGCGGTCACACTGGTGCGTATAAAACTGAAATGCAGTTGCCTAGGAAACAGAAATATATATTCATACAATGATGCAGTCTTCATCCCATTTTTCAGGAAGTAAGAATTCTGTGAAAAAGCGAATTGATGCTTGCTTCTGATTGGCTATTCTGTAGTCTGTACTCGATCTGTGGTGTTTACGTCTAGACGAAATGTAGTTTTCAGCAATTTCTGTACAACGTATCGACATGTATACAAGTAAAGTATTGCAATTTAAGGATTTCCTGCATGGAAACAGAATAATTTTATGGCGTTACCTCGTTCCCAGAAATAATATTGTTCACGGATTTTTTTACAACATCTGTAAGGTTTAACCACATTTTTTTAAAATGGTTTTCTTGTCTTGGAATTGTTCGCGTCCATCATGGATGCCCACTTGGTTAACCTCCCATTGAATTACCTGCACTGTTTAATTCGACGGGCCAAGGATGGCATTTTTTGTCCGAATTGAATTGTCTCTTAACGTGTCACCATCTACATTGTGCCAGTCATTTGAAATAAATCGGATTTTTTCTCCTTCATTACTTGACAACTAATATGTTAGGTCATCCGAGGACTGATTTAATGATTTTTTCTTGAATTTTTTTGTACCTGTATAACCGATTTCCTGAAACGGCTCAATTCATGTGAAAATCTGGGCCATGGTCACACAGGTTTCAATTTTGACAGTTTTATTTAAGTTGTGCAAGCGCGACGAAATTGGATTATTACGAAAATGCATAAAATTAAAAGTTCAAAAATGATAACGTCGATGGACATCTCGGAAAAGCAAATCAACTAATTTTATCTTCTCTTTGGTGGTGCTGATGGATGGTAGTTTCTTTGATATTTGCACGTCATCAGAATATTGTTGAAAATAGCTTTGCTATATTTTAGCAGCTTTTGTATTGATTTGTGCAGTACTATATGATCTAAAGCTAAATGTTTTGTTGAAGATTTGTGTGAACACAATTTCACAAAAGTTGCTTGTCAACAGTTGTTTAAGTGGCAAATATTATTGAACAGTGTACACTAGATGATTGTTGTTTTAATGTAACAACTACATACATGTACATGTACACTCCAAAATATTTCCATATTTAGAAAATACAAAACAAGGAAAAATTACGATGACGTTTAGTGAAGCAAATTACAAAATCCTATATGTACGGCTCGTAGCGCCATCTATGTTGTATTTTGTTCAACTAAAAATGTTCAGTGTCAGAATATAACAAAGGATTTCGCATTGGTGGTATTGTCAGTGACAGATTAAGATGGCTCGTGCAATGATATTAAGATGTTCGATGCATCGCTGGTCATAGGTCATAGAGCTTATCCAGCTGGTCATTTCTCTCCACTATTGTTATAGTGCTGAAATATTTCATCGCCAGGCTTGAGGTATGCACCCGCAGGGAAGGCAAATATTTGATGGTCATTTATTGAAATGAAGTTCATGCACAGCGCAGCCTCGCTTGTTTTTATCAAGTTCAAGGTGTGCATACTGATGAGAGGACCCCCTCGGTAAATATGCCTAGATTTGCATAGAACACAAACAGGTTGTTGTGATGAGGAATGAGGATGGACGATTTGCTAGAGATGCACGCGTGAGCTGCAAGGGTTTCAACATTCAACCAAGGTTGTTAGGCAGAAATGCCGAACAAAATTTTGCCCAGTTTGCAATTTTTCGCGAATTAAATACATGTACAGCACGTTGTTGGGGTTGCATTCTGGCGATAGTCGGCTGTTTTCTTATTCAGATCTTGTTGGAGATTTTTTGCTAACTTCCTACGCAGGAATATTTTAGTTGCTACGTATGGCTCCAACAATGTGCTGATCGACTACATACTCGGCAATTTCCACGATGCCAAGAGCTTCTGCGCACGCGCAGAAAAAGTTCGGTTCAGTTTTGCAAAGATGCAATGAAACTGTATCCGTATTTTGCCCAGTGGTCAAGGTAGACGAGTGAGTGACCTGTATTCGTAAGTGCTTTCCTAAAAGACAATGCCATCGGTTGTTAAAGCGAAATCTCGGCTCAACTTCCGTTGCCGTTGATGCTATACTGAAGATATCAAGCAATATATATTCAATGAATATATTCATCGAAACATAAGTGGTTTATGCAACGCAAATCTTTAAAAGACATAATTGAATGCCATGCTAATAGATATACCTAAGTCCATGTACTCTGATTGCTAGAAAATTTAAAAACAATTCTTTGTTGCACTTGGAAGCTAGGTCAATTTGAAAAATATCCTGTTTTCGTTTTTATTGCATGTGCAACTCAATTTTTGTTTAAAAAGGCCGTTTTAAATGCCGGATTTAGTTTGCCAATAATAGTTCGAATTAAAAAAAATGACACTTTTTTAGTCAAAAATATTTTTTTTTTCTGAAATAAGTTTAAAAATACATTATTTATTTGGGCACATGCACAGCAGATTTTATCAGCAACATTGTTAGAGTAAATAATTATTAAGGGTGTAAGTTCTGGATTTGAACACCTTTTTTTGCTTTGCAATTTCAGATCCCCTAAAATATGGTACAGGAAGCAAATTTCTAGTTGTATTTATATTTAAGGAAATCACTTCCATGATCTCAAAATTGTAAAAAAAAAATACTTAGGTACTATTAGTAGCCGCTCATTCATATGACAACTTAGGCAAGCAATGACACTCAAACGTGCTGAACCAATTTCTTCTAAATGTGGGATGATTGATTGTTGCAAACCAGAAACCAGGTCCAATAAAACTGCCTTCCAACAATTGCCATGCTGAATATTCAATTTGTTCAAAGGCTTTTAAATAACAAGAGAATCTAATATTTAAAATATCCAGGAAGTTAATTCGCGCTATACTGTAAATCACAAGGTCATGCATTACTGTATAACATTAAAAATATGGCAAGCTTTGAGCCCATCATCCGAGTCAAATGTATTTGCTGAATATCTTGCAATGTTACCTTTTATTGCATTACGTATGTATTGTGCGTAATTTTTTGCGCATAAATATCTTCTAATTGCGAAACCAAGGTATTTTATAGCAGTTGTAGTTTATGTAGCGCGAGGGAAATCGTGATTAAAAGTCAACGCACTTCTCATAAATAATCTGCGAAAAAAGTCTGCTATTTGCACATGTTCTATAACAACGGCTCTATGCCATGGGTATAATCTCGTAGCATAACGAAATTATAGCTAATGACCCCAACTCGGCTGAGATTCAGATTATTGTGGCTAGGATATCGCATTTTTCATGCATAAAATGGATGCCGGAGAAAACCTCTAATTTTAGTAGTTAAAAAAGACGGCAAGATCCCTCAAATTGCACTCCCAAGTTATAGAAACCAACAGGAAAAAGTCCAGAAAATGGGCTTAGTAAATTATAACTGAATAGGTCTGCAATTATTTCGAGAAATTACATTTCACTGAACGAGTTCATCTTCGCATTATCAAAAATGATTTTAATTGAGCATTTAACTCAATTGACCCTAATTTGAATAATCTAGAATAGGACCTTTACCATAAAATTGTTTGAAATGCTGGCGCAGATGGCGCCACGTTCTATGGGCTACGAAGGTGATTTTTGGAATGGGTAAAACTTTTAACAAGAAACACATTTGTTCCCCCCCCTCCCCTCCCTATTTTATTAAAAAGCGCATGCGTTTTTTTACAATAATATGCTAATAGCATGACATCTTAGATTAAAAGTCTAACGAGCTACAGTACATGTAATGTTTCATTGATAACTTTATGCTAAGAAATTCCCCCCCCCTTCTCCCCGTTTTCAATGAAAATGAAGATCAAAGATTTGTGTCGGAGGTATCTCTACTAGTTTACGATCTCAAGGAGTTTACGACTTGTTTTCTCTCAATCATACTCAAAGCTTTGACATATTTTACAAGTTAGTGTTAACTGGTTGACACAATAAGTTTTTGAAAAATCTGTTGACAGTGACATCGTTAAATTGCACCAAGATTTCTGAATTTGAAGTCAAAACAAGTACTGGAGAAGGTGGTTGATGCCAGAGGGTTTTATGACCCTTCCAGTACATGTACTACATCATATTAATGGTCAGATCAAAATGATAGGACGAGGGTTGGTCGACTTTACATATCAAGATAACTTTAAAAACATGAATTTCTCGCTAAATGACACGTAGAGAAGGGGAAAAACCCTTTATTGCATGGTGTATACATGCTGAGTATGCGTTATATTTTGTTGAAATTATAATTGACCATGGCAAAGTATCGGTTGACAGATATTCAAAAGATGAGAAAAAATAATAGCAAATTAAGAGAATAATAACTGTTTACATGCAATGAAGGGAGGAATAAATTTGCATTTTACAAGATGCTCAGGCATTCGTTTTTTCTATCGATGAATCTAACTTGATAGATACGTGAAAATAAGCCTCTAAATAATATCCATGAAATGTTCCATACATGTCCGAAACGATATTTCACAAAACTAAAGTGTATTAAATACCACCTGGGAGCAATTTATAACTTTTTAAACTTTCGATTTATTTTATAAGTATAGTGTTAGTTTACTCACCAGAAAGTAATGTTTGCTTTAAGGATAAGTATAAGATATTATTATGAAAAAATAAACTTATGTTTTTGTCGTTAACTCCTGATTTGAATACCATAATTTATACCAGAAGCAGTTCAATTAGTATGCAAAGTATAAGGTTTATTCAGGGTAAGTTTTTTGTTCAGGCGCAGTTCATTACTATTTAAACTTAAGATAAAGGTTGTTAATAATTTTTTTTATGAACAAAGTAAACTGGTATCGAAATGCTGCCATTCTGGTCTGGCAGCCATACTAAGGTATGGCTTTTTAAGGTATTTACCTTAATATCGTCTTTATTTTTTGAAAACAATACAGGAGCTTCCTCATTTACATTTTTGAAACGGAGTGATGCCCTGCCTCAACTGGAGGGAAATCGGATTTTTTTATTCCAATTTTCTCTGCAATTAGGCTGGGGAAAATATGTACATTTCCCTCTGGTTGAGGCAGGGCATTACTCTGATGTGTTTTCAAATAATTTAGAGAAACCAGTCTGAAATAAAGCAAAACAAAAATTCATGTGACTGCCATGACAGTAGTAAATAGTTATACGATGCGAGCAAATTTGTTCATGTAGCTTTTAGTTGTGCAGGATGCAACGCTACAAAAATTGTCGAAATCGGGACTTGTCAGGGAATTTTTTTATTAAATAAACTGTCGATGTACAGGGGAAGTATTAGTCGAGACAATGTGGTGTGGTCATAGGTCAACGAAACTGATGTGATTAGAAGGGCGACTGCTTTATTTAGGACTGTTTGGGTTTTTTTAAATCTTATTTTGTATCATGGGTCAGTAGAGGTCATAGGACATCTAGACAACCTCATTTTGGCGCTGAGTTTTTTCTACACAATGTTTATTAATTCTGAAATTGAAGTTGATGAAAAGCTAAATGTGGCGATTTATATATATATTTAAGTGAATAACATTTAGGATAGAATTCAGTGATTCCCAAAGTGGGCAATGCGAAACTCGAAGGGTAGGTAATGTTACTAGGGGGCAAAGAATTCAAATTGACATCGCCTATACGCTTCAATTTTAATACATTAGTTTTTTTTTATTAAAACTTCACTTTCAATGTTTTAATTTTGACGGATTTTGTGGACACTGTATTTAAAAATATTTACTCTGTGGAAGGCAATGATGAAATGTTTCCTCTAAGAGGGGTCAATGGTAAAATATCTAACCTGAAAGGGTGTGGTGATCCAGAAATGTTTGAAAACCATTGATTTAACGTTATGACAAAGTATACTTACTGCAGTATTCTTGAAAATTTCGGGAGCAGTTTGAATCTGAAACTTCGTAAACAACCTTGCAATGACAACCGGCTATTGCTGCAGGCCCAACCTGTAATTTGAAGAGAAATAATTGCAGATTTCAAACGGAACTTTTCTTGATTAGCCTGTATAGACGTTAGTTTGTTACACGCCTGTGTTTTTCATTCATGGTTTACCGTGTAATAACTGCACGCAATCTGTTTTTCTAACAATTCAACTGTGGCACCTCCATTGTGATCCAAACGCAAAAATGATTATAGAATTTTTTTTGACAAAATCTCGTCTAGTATTTTATCACTACAGCATTTTCTAAAACAAACAAAAAATGGCGGTAGGCTGAAGGGCTGTCCAGAAAACACGAAAATGATTTTGTAACGGGATGGACACAAAAAACTTCGTGTCAGTCCCATGTGTAATAAAAGTTCGGAGCAGTAGGCTCGCGTGAATGCCCCTGTAACAAACCCCTGACCTTTGCGAGTTTCCCAATGGCTGCCTGACCCATATGTTACCCTAATATCAGGGCGATTATTTTGCGAAACTTTTGTTAATTTTTTTTCAACTTCGTCTCTCGATGGAAACATTTTCTTTATAACAGTAATTACTTTAGGCCATAAATTAATAGGCTGGGAAGTTTTTTTAAGACATGAAAAAAAATATGGTGCAGGAGCATCCTTGTTTATTAAGGGCATTCTAAACGTTATTTTCCTGTACCAAAACTGCGGTGAACTTTTTGTGGAAAACGTGCATCTTCCTGATACAATATAACCTGTTAAGAGTGACCACCAAAAAAAATTTAAAAAATGCTATGTTGGTCACTGTACACAGGTGGTCACTATACAAAGAATGCCTGAAGTAAATTAAAATAATGAACATGTACGCTGCAATTATGCATCTAGACTGTAATACATGTAGTAAAAAACCACAAAACCAAAAAAAGTACAGAATCTTCATGTCCAAGGGTTAAAGCAAGATGTAACGTGACTCATCTGTTATCTGGTCACTTTTTAAGTTACATTAGGCAATTTAGCGATGTAAAAATTGCAAAAAAAGACAACACACACTTGTCACTGTACACAATAGACAGGTGGTCACTATACAGAGAATTTTTATGAAGGAAAAGTACACTAGAAAAAGCAATGCACTCAAAAGTGGTCACCATTCAAAGGTGGTCACTTTTCCAGTTTTTACTGTACTTTGTTACCATTTGAGATGTTCATAAACTACTAGTTCAAAAGAACAAAAAATCACAACTACAGTGTACGTTGAAAGCATTTTCTTGGCAATTTCATACATTTCCGTGACAAAAACTATTGGATTTTCAATTATGTCCTAAACATTTCACGGTTGAATGGGACATTCTAGAAGTTTTTAGCTTGAAAAGATTTTTTGTTGTTATTGTGGAGATGAGATTTTCAGCGGTCATACAGTATTTCTTTGTCACTCGCACGGTTAACGTTTAAGGTAATATTTAATTACGTTAAAAGGAACGCAATTTTCCCCCCGAGTTATTTGGTTTTAATATTGAACTCCAGCTGTGCATTGATGTGAAGCAGTAGCTGATACGCTTTGTTACGCTTTTTTTTCTATAAATTTATTGTAGAAATTCGTTTTATTTTCAATTAAATGCTCTGCATACATGGAAGAAAGCAGTCGGAAAACTTGAGTTCAAACTCGATAATGGATGAATTTCCTGCTTAAAATGCGTAAAAACCTCATGCTCGTTGAATCGTTATCAATGATTAGTGATGGGACTCTCACGAGTATAAATAATGGATGTAAGAAATTATACAGTAAGTTATAAGTGATGGTATATAATTACATTATAAAAAGTATGGAAATAGATAATGCGCAATTGCAATTATCCTATTAATTATTAATATTTGTAATGTTAATCACACGTATACAGGGTGTTGCACATTTTTTTCAAGTATCCAAATAATGTAAATATAGTTAACTGTTATGGTATTACCGAACTTCTTGAATGAAACTTATTCTGTATACGTAAAAACGAGATACATTTTTTTTATATTTTACTGTGAAAAAATAGTTTTCTGCCTTTGTGGAAAGTAATTTTAAACTATTGCAATACAAGATTTATTATAAATGTAAAGCAATACGCTGTTAATTAGGTGCTAAACCCAAAAAATGTAATGCTATAGAAATATAAGTATTTAACTAGATTCTATCATAACCGACGTAGAATTGAAACTTAAATATACCTTATATGCATTTGTCTGATAATTTAAAGAAATTGGAATAATTCAAAAAATCAAACTTGAAATGGATTGATTTAGAATTTTTTCCACGTTTATTTCATAAAGTTAAAAAAACAACTTAGAAATGTAACAATTCATTAACCATATTACATTAAAAAGTATGCAGATTCTACATTATAGAAAATAGTGGTAGATTATAGCACAATTGGAATTTCACACCCCCTTAAAGTAAGCTAATTGTACCTTACTCAGAAAGTATTCTGAAATTTCTTCATTCTAAAAAGCAAATAGAAGTGCAATATGCTAGCGTATTTCACGTTATTATTGTCGTGAAAGGTTCATTGGCCTCGTGAGTATTACGAATCAAGGAAATATTCCAGATGCTGTAAATGAAAGACATAAATGGACATTCATTTGTACACGCGTTTTTACAAATGTTCAATTATTTCGTTATTAGTTAATACACAACTCTTGTATGGCAGAACCTGTTTAAAAATAAAGATTTTTGCCACGTTTCGTTTTTTCTTTGTAAAATGCAATTGGAGCGTGCAATCGCTGCCATAATTTAGCGAAGCCATATTAATTATGGCCCTATTGGCTAGCCGAAAAAGGGTAACAGGTAGCAATATCCGTTATCATGTCATCGTCGTCCGTTGTTCTTCCCGGTTACAATAAACCCTTTTTTGTTAGTCCTACCTAATTATTTTTATTATTGTTCTTTTAAATACCTTTGTCCACTTTCCACCTCTCATCAATGAGATGACCGTTCAATTGTCTATACTTCGCTTTCAGGCATTTTTATGCTAAACGTTGGTTGGTGCACCGGCTTTAAAAAAAAAGCGAAAACAATGCCTCGTTACTATTCTGCAATCAAGATGGAATCAATAAAAGTTGGTTTTTCATTACGCACATTTCGGATTGTCCCTGCAGCATTACGTTTAAAATCTAATTTTCATGCAAACTAAATGCTTAGTGATTATATAACGCTGCAGTTCTTGTCATTTCAATTTTTATGCATTGATGCATTGATGTATTTAAAGTGAAGTGGAGTTTGATTTGTTGATCAGTTTTTTATCAGTTTGTTCTGAAATTGGTTTTGGACTAATGTTGCCACTTTATTATACTAACTATAAATGATTTTGCATTCACGGTAATTCATTTTGACGTTAATTTATATAAATGTGCTACACCTTTGCGAATGAAAAAGAAAGTAGGCCTACATATTTTGAATATACAAGACTTAATTGATATGCACAAGAAGGTGGATATGATGGGCACATTTGAACATAAAATAGTCCCATGTTATTTTCGATGTTTATGGCACCAAAGTTTTGGTCCAGGAAATTTTAAAACATGATGATTATGAGAAATTTTACTGTTTGTTCCATCGCTTTCTGTAAACTAAAACAAGGACATTACCCACCTGCCACAACAGGCTAGCTCAGATTGTCTCTATAAAATTAATGAGCTTGATTTTCGTATAGCTTGAAACATCTGAAGTTAATTATATAATCAATCTGTTTCGACCTACTCAGATTCAGGTTGGATTTAATGTTGATGTACTTATTATTTTGACTTTTTTCCTTGTTGTTAATATTTTGCACTTTTTTGACACATTTAGTAAACGTATACGTTGCATGAAGGTTTATTTAAAATTGTGGAACACAAAATGGTGGCTTTGAGACCAGAAATACACCTACTTGCGTGTAATGGACTTGGTTATTTTTTAACGAACCATTAAATAATTCGAATAATTTGAAATAATTCACGAAATATTTATTTTTTCCTTATCTTTGATTTTATGCAGAATCAATCTCAAACATCCTAAGTTAAATTTGGACTTAAAATAGCCCGATGTTATTTTCGCTGTTTATTGCGCCGAAGTTTTGATCCAGGAAGTTTCAAGCATGATGATTTCGGTAAACTATAAAACAGTCCCATATGTGACATTTCCCACCTGCCACAACAGGCAAGCTCAGATTGTCTCAATAAAATTAATGAGCTTTATTTTCGTATAGCATTTTTCATTTCAACAAGCTGGTGATGCACTAAGCAATAGTGCTCGAAATTTGCATAATTTTGATTTATGGGGGCCTGCTCGTGTCTTGGACGCTCGTGTATTTATGGTAGAAAACCTTAGCTTTATTTGCCAGTGCTTGTTTTTTTTACTCGACGTTTTGGCAACAACAGGACACAATTCATCTCCTCGCACTACATGTACATGGTCAGAACTTTCAAGTTTTTTTTCCTCCCACTTTATAAAAATATAGAAGTACGACCACCGGTTAAATTGGCGATACGGTTCACTTATATAACTTGTTCAAATTTTGCCCGCAGCGCCCTCTGAAAGGCTTATTTTCAGCGTGTTCGCCTGAGTTCATTGACTCGTGTCGTCAACGCAAATGTATACATCAACTTCAGGTAAACTTTAGCCGAAAAAGATGCACCGTAAAAGACAACTTTCCAAGGTGAAACGGGTGATGGATGCAAACCCGCTCGATTCGGGACGGGGTAAAAAACCACTGAGGAAGTGTTTCGCACTTCCCCCTTACGGGTACTTTACGAGGGGCATGATACAGTTTTAATAGCGGACATTTCGCCAATACAGGTAGGAAGGAGGATGGGGCAAAGAGCACGCTTTTCGGATATGTAACAACCTGAAATTGCCTCGCGCCAAACTAGTTTTTTCCCCCACGCTGATTGATAACCTTGAATGCTATGAACGAACTTGACTGAAATGTTGCTACAGACGGTCAGACCACAGCAGACCAATCAATGCAGAAGTGGACCTTGAAGACCGTTCCCAATTTCACTAAATCCTCGCATTGCTCGCAGCCAATTTACCTTCCTTTAACGCTGTTCCAGCAAACTTTGTTTTCGGAATCTTCTTGAGATTCATGCTGGGAACATTGGGATCTGCTTGAGACACATGTTGAGATATCCGCTTGAGATACCTGCAGACTAGCTGCCTTTTGGGGACACTGGGATTTGCTTGAGATACCTGTTGGGAAACATTGGGATTTGGTTTAGATACATGTTGGAAGAATTGAAATCTGCTTGAAATATCTAAAGACTGCCTGTTGGGGACATTGTGATCTGCATGAGGTACATGTAAGTGTTGTTGGGAACATTGTGAGCTTCTTGAGATACATGTAAGTGTTGTTGGGAACATTGGGATCTGCTTGAGATACTGTACATGTTGGGGCATCTGCTTGAGATAATGTACTTTTTGGGAATATTGGGATCGGCTTGATACCTAAAGACTGCCTGTTGGGGACATTGGGATCTTCTTGATACCTAAAGACTGCCTGTTGGGGACATTGGGATCTTCTTCATACCTAAAGACTGCCTGTTGGGGACATTGGGATCTTCTTGATACCTAAAGCTGCCTGTTGGGGACATTGTGAGCTGCTTGAGATACATGTACATGTAAGTGTTGTTGGGAACATTGGGATCTGCTTGAGATACTGTACATGTTGGGGCATCTGCTTGAGATACCTTTTGGGAACATTGGGATCAGGTTCAAATACATCTTGGAATAATTGGAATCGGCTTAAGATACACGTTGGAAACATTGGGAAACTGCATGGTACATACCAGTGCTAAACTAGTGCTTGATATCTCTGGAAATTTCTTGATGTGTTGAATATTCGGAAACTGCCAGCTGTGATAAGTTGGTTTTATAGAAACAAATTGTAACACTTCAGTGCCCGATTTTTCATCTCTTTCCTTTTCAGGTGAACGATTTTTTAAAAAGCAAAAAAGTGTTGCGCTACTGTATTAATTTATTATCCATTGCGTTTGTCTATAAAGCTGCCAATCCACGGTAGATAATGTTTGCTTTTCCCGCTAATTATGAAAAGTTTTTGGCTTAACATGCAATAAAGTACTCAGCATGCTTATAAAGTTCGCGAGTAGTTGAATTTGAGTCAGTTTTTGCAGACTTGCAAATACGTATGTATAATGTGGTGACGATTACTCACGCATGCATACAAGTCTAATTGTTCCAGGCCAGTGTTTCTAAAGTAATGCAGGTAGCAATACTATATTTCTCAAACTCCCACAGTCCACTTGCCTGACAATTAAATGTTGCATTTGGCAAAGGTAGTGTTCATAAAGCCATGAAAATCGTGCAAACTAGACAAGAACTACCCATCTTTTTTTAAATTATCGTTGACCAGTAATGATTTCTTTAGTATTGCCATTTTATACAAATGTACGAGGTTTTCGACTTTGTGAGAACTTGTTTGATTTTATTTCGTAGATTATTTTTTTATTCCTATGGAATATTAAATTGCATATATGATGTAGAATTTTATCTGAAAAACAGTTTCTCATAGCCACTTCCGGCCCTTGACGTCCATCTTAAGATGTAGATCTCTTTATCTTAAGTTTGATGCCCCCCTAGAAATGCGAAGGAGGGAAATTCCTCCAAATGCAATCTGCACTCAAACGCAAGATTTAATATTAAAAATTCCACCCATAATTTTAACGCTGGCTACACACGTTGCCTTTAATTTCTTCTATCGAAAGTTATAGATCATAAACAGCGATAACGGCTCATTTGAAATTTCAAGATACATAAGATAAGCTTGCGTGCCAATCTGCAGTTCTGCTCTCGTTTAGCACGCCATTTCCACCTAATTTTTTGAAAAGTTTTTGTTGACTGTTCACGTTGAGGTGCCACATTCTGGTTAACATTGAATAAGGTTGGTGACAAGGGTGCAGGATACGTTTTAATTGGCGGGGATTTACACTCGCCAAACTGGCGTACTTTCACTTCCGTATTTTGCGGTACATTGGCAAGACCCCAAAAAATGTGACCAAAAAAAAACTACCTGTTTGTGCAGAAGGAAAAAAAAAAGATGGCCACCGCCGCCATTTTCACGTTTCATTGCCAGGGCATCGTAAACTTGGTCGTCAGAAAGGCACTGAAAATGACGGTAATTGCTCTCTTTTTCGCTGTTTTTTCAACCTGAGAAACTCTGAAGCCGTCAACTACCGACTTAACAACCTTGTGAGAAAAATTCCTCGTGGCTGATGAGAAACAAACAAAGCTGACCTTTAATAGATTGCTGTAGCAAGCTGAAATCGGTGGAAATTTCATCTCGGTCCTCGCTTAACCACGCTAATTGCATTAGCAATAATAATGTTGGTGCATTTGTGTGGTCAAGTGTTGCGCGATTGAATCCCAAGACCGGATGCCTCGCCATTATTGGACTCTGTAATTGGCCCAGGAAAATGACGTCCTCCTCCCCTTCTTGAACTTGTTCCTCGAAGGAGTCCGGAGAAATTGCTTTTGTGAGAAGTTTCAGGAAGAAATAAGCAAACAGCTTGTCTGTCAAACGTGGTATGCGATGCACTTAAATCGGTGGACAAAAAATGAGGTTACCCCCATCAAGGATGCGAACCTTAGGACCATTACATTTTAAATCCTGCTATTGGCTATAGTACTGTCACCTTGCTAGAAATGGCCAAGTACTTGCAATCTGGCTTATTGAGTTGCATGTTGCGTAACATGTTGTTTCAGGTTAATCATTATATCACGACTTAAGGCGTAGTTATAGGAAACTTAAGTCGTTTTCAAGGGTGCAGTCATGCAATTGTTATAAAAATGTAAGTGTGGATGGCTGTTTTTTTTTTCTGGACAAAATTTTAATTTGTTATTGGTAACATTAATAAGTTTAAAAATTGTAAGTTGTCAGAAATTCTGGAGCTATAGTTCTCTACAACTTGAATATGCAGCTCATGATAGTGCGAACTCATTTCCAATCCCCGTCCTAGGGTTTGCACGAAGGTATTTCCGTTTGAGACAAATTAAGAATTCGGATATTACAAATCTTCGAATAAAACGAATGGATTTTCGAGTTTCCAAGTATTCGCACCATGCTATAGCCGTTAAAACAAACTTTAGACAATATAGAAATTCCTATATACAGTATGTGGGGTAGGATTTCGTACAAACATCGATGAAATTGTAGTTGTTATTGTTTGAAGTCATGTTTTGTTTGACTTAATTCTAATAGTATTTAAATGTAATTAAAATGTAGTTTTCTTGAATTTAGAATGGTTTAAGTACACTTGATGGAAATTTATTCCTAAGTATCAATCTGTTTCTGGTTGGTGTACTCTGCATGTTCAGTTATATAACATGTATAAAATTGTGTTCAACGCCTTTTCAGCGTTAAGTGATTATAACTTTTTTTCTGAAATCTACTGTAATTGTAGCATGTTTCGATTTGCCATGAATTTCACTTTGTTGCCGTCATGGTTTTGGGCCAGGTTTGCAAAGACTTTTCAATCCAGCGTGCTTTCACAGCTGGATGTTTTGATATTGAAAACTTTTTTAATGCTATTTTTATGTGCATTCTTGAGAAGCTAATTTCCATATAGGCTTCCTTAGCTGTTTTCATCGATACGCCATTGTTTCTTAAGTCGTTATTGATGTTTTTGCTCGATGTTTATCACCTGCTTCTTTGTTCGATTCAGTGAAAGAGCTTTTTTTTTGTTAGGCGAAGAGCCATGGCTTTGGAAGATCACTTTTTCTTTTGCATCAAGTAAGAATTGGTTATGAGTCTCTTAAATTCATTTTATTGGGGAAAACATTATAAAAACATGGCAATATTGCGTATCGCTTCATATTCTTTTTATGTGCTTCTGACAAGTCGTTTCCATAAGTCATCGTATTTCAAGCCCAGTGGGTTTGAACCATCTCTAAGAATTTCCTGGAATTTCATATCTTGGAAATTTATTGATAATTTTGTTTTTTCAATATATTATATACATGCATGTATACTCCTTTTCTGAAAGGCAATAAATCAATTCCTAGAATGTCTTTTTTATTATTATATACATCAGCACGCTTATTGACTGTATTACTTCCAAGACGCTTGAAATCGACAGCAAAAACTGATTGAATTTTCTGCTCGAATTTGCAGAAAACAATCCCATTACATAAATGTTGGAATGAAACATTGTGATCATCAATGGAAAATTGGAACAGTCAATATAAGCGTAGGCCTATATACGGAATGTATTATTCCCAATCTCCATGAACTAACATCTTGCCAATTGTCAAACGAACCTGTTGTAACTACATCGACACATTTTTTCGCTGAAATTACGAATAAAGAGGGCGATCTTCAAATGGCTAGTAACATTCTTTGCACGTAACTCTGTAGGCACAGTGCCATGAAAAAATTTACAAATACCGTTGAAATACATGTACCGTCTATAGCGATACAAAGCACTTTCGCTTCAGAAGTGACACAACTCATACTTTTTCATTTTGAGATTAAACCAATTTTAATCATCGCAAGCATTGAATATCATCTATGATGAAGTTAACTTTTATACATTATTTTTTCTTCTATGATGAGCACCTCGTGAAACTCGTCATGATGACACTTACCATTTAGTCAAAATTATGCCAAACTAAGATGTGTCGTTTTCATTGAATACAGAGCTGATTTCACTCAACTTAATTCCGTCTTCAATCGGAAATTGACAATTTATGAGTTTTGCCACTTCTTGAGCGATGGGCGACTAAATAAAAATTAAAAATCGAAATCGAACAATTACAGTAACTTAATTTATCAATTACAAACCACATAAAAATCAACGAACTTAAGTGGACAAATCATAACGAAATTTTTATGTTTTATGGCGATTTATTGCGTGCAAGAACGACAGCAAAAGCGGAATCGGGCTAGACATTATTTATTAGAAAGTCACTTTCGTTTTATGTAAAGTATTCCTTTGTTTTAGTGGTTAGCTAATGAATAATTCTAGCTTAAACAAGAGGTGTTCTCCCCAATGTACTCGTTGCTGTCACTGGCCCCTGGGGACTCGTTCGACTACTCAACAAGTTATCAACTCGATTATCAAAGAACATTAGGCACGCTGTCTTGAGTATTCGACAAATTTTTCCAAATTTGAAGGCAGGGGTAAAAAAAATGTCCTTTAGAATATCTGAGATGTCGTGACTCGTTCCTCCGCATTTCGTGCCTTTGTTTTAGGGGAAGAAGACATTCCCAACAAGTTGGACAACCTCTTTATAGCCCTTGTCCATCTCCTGAACACTATCGCATGGTCAAGGCGCTGCAAGAATATGCGTGCTTCGTGAAAGCATAATTGAAAGAATGTGCCAAACCACTTCCGTAAACTCGTACCTAACGCCTGGTCATTCTTTTTTAAAAAAACTCGTCATGGACGCTGCCGGAAAAACCAGAGTTTATAATTCCGTTATCGTTTTTATCGTGATTTCTTCATTGTCTCTTCGGCCATTTTTGTTGGTGGCTTTCAACAACTCCTTCAATTTGCATGGGCGTGGTCACGCGTGGTGTTTTTGTCCCGAACTTATTAGCAGTATCCAATATCTCTACGAAAGTTGCAATAATTTGCAGGACAGTGCCCCAAATAGCTCGCCTTTGGATAAAACACAATGCGCGATGGCTGCATTGTCCGTTTAATTGTCAGATTGGCGCAAGAAGTTCACGCGACGAGCGGGGGTCGTTTTCTAATTACTTTCTTAATAGGAAATATCAGAAGTTTTAATCTAGGTCGATTCGGTGAGATTTATGGCCGCCTAAATTCTTAGCTTAGTAATGACCAGATGCCGTTGTGCATTAATAAGATAGCCATATACGTAAACAGAGGTTTGTTACGTCGGCCTAGCTGCTGCCGCCAGGGGGCGTAATGGACGCTAATCAGTTTCAGTTTTACCCAAAATATGTTATAGTTCCTGAATGTTGTTGTTGCATATGTACTGCATTTGTTTTACTTTTTAACCTTGCGCCATTTCCTGTTATACGGCTCAGGGTATCCTTTCGTTACTTCCGGAATAAAGGGGTGCACATCCTGGTGCATGTATCTTGATCGGTAATGTTTAAAAGTGCGAATAGTATCATGCATTTTATTACATATACATGTATTTCGATGTATCCTTATTTGAATTTTACAGTAAGTTTCAATTTGCATATTATTTAATTGGATGCATCAAAATGCGTTTATATAACTTAATATCACGAGAAAATTATATCGCACCCCCCGCTTCAGAAGTGACACAACTCCAAAAATTTTAATTTTAGTTTGGTCTGTATTCTGTCGAGCTAAATTTAGCTCTGTATTCGATGAACATGACACTTTATGACCATTGGCCATTGTTTCGGCTAATATGGCAAAATAATGCCAACTTATTTTACCATAAATCGTTCAATGAATGATGCGATTTTGAAACTTGATTTAATGTACAAGTGTATATCAAAATAAAAAAATGTTGAGTTGTGTCACTTTTGAAGTGGGAATATCTGTTTAGGAAGCTGTAGCACGCCTAAATCCCTTGAATTATTGATGTCGATAACATCATAAAAATGACTGTTCAAATCAAAACTTTAATAAAAACTTGTAATTCCTCGCAAAGGTTACAAATGCAAGAATAAAAATAACATCTAAAACGTATTCCTTATGTGTGCTTCTTAAGTTTTTGGAAAAATGTTTGCCGCATCTAACTCGTCAATAGCTCGTACCCCTCTCCAGAATCAGACCTCTGATGAGCATGGCTCATTAAAATGGCCTTCAAGTCATCAAATTGACAAAACAATCAGCATTTCCAGGTTTTTTTCATCCTGAATCAGCATCGTGAATCAGTTCTTCTATTTGCATTTAATGCTCCATTTTCAAAAATAAACATTGCTCGATGGAGCATTGAGTGATATTTATCGCCCCATCAAACAAACGTTTTATTGCCATAAAAGGTTTAATTTTTTGTTCCAATCGAAGCTAAGTTGCGCTCACTGATACTCGTTGTTTGTGGGGGCCACTTTTTATGCAATCATGTAGTTTTTTTAAAATTTTCGTGAAAAGATTTCGTTCACGGTGTGTTGTTTTTGCTCGTCACTTCCACCACTGGCCTCCACGGTGTTAACAATTTCTGGTTTTGTGAGGGTTTTTTCACGTAATTCGTGACGATACGGTTGCGGTCCACGTAGACGTGTTTTGTGTTTCATAAGGTGGTCGTATTTCTTGGGTGTTCCGTGTTTCCAAACACTTGCCAAAGTGAATGATTGTTCAATTTCATTCAACTTACTTGGCCATTGAGCATGTGTGCGTGACGTCATCGAGCATTGTCCGCCATCTGTGGAATGAATTACAAATATCATGGCCATGGGGCAAAGTGAACCAAACGGTAGCTTGAGTGCACCCACATTTTTTTTCTTCGTGAAACGATACTTGAGTTTGAGATGGGGCTGGTCCTGATGGACGTTGCTTTCAAATCGTCATGCACAAAGTTGCGACAACTCAGAGAAGTTCTGGATTTTGTGTACGATTTTTAAAACTTTTGATTGTATTTTGAAATGACTTTCGAAGAGTAATTTTATTCGTAAAGTTGAAAACCATGTTTGAATACAAATTTAAGGAATCTTGTGATTCGCTCATTAACATTTTAGAATTTTGCAATCTAATTACTAAAATTTCCGTTTTTTTTGCAATGGTTTCAGCTTCTTCATAAGGCGATCCTAAAATCAATATTTATGCTAAATTTCTAATGAGGTTTTTTCCCCTACAAATGCTGTTATCAGCAAAATTTATTTCCAGCACGTGTTTAAATCCTTCGCATTTACAGTATATATATCATCTATATTTTCCTATTGTGTCGTTCTGTGGGTGATAGGTAAGAAATAGATAATTAAAAGATTAAGAAAGCAAATAAAAAGCAAGCTATCGCAACAAATTGGTTAAAGTATAGTTTATTGATAACTTGTGGTGACCCATATGCGAAACAAGAAAACAAAAACACACAAAAATTGGTTAAATGACCGATGCACATTAGTATTCATGCTAACGGGAAATACATTTGTAATATTCATTTCTTACACTGTAGAGCAAAATTATAGGGATGGTATTTTTGCATCATTGTGCCTTTACTTTAGTATCGTTATAAAAAAAAAAAACCGACATATTTGCAAACACTAAATAAACAGCTAACTGTCTTGCAAATTGACGATTGTTCCTTTTATCACCTCCACGTGTATACCGTATTTACACTTGTGCGCATGCTTGCTGTTATTAAATTGTTTTAGGATTGTTTAGTTACACTCATGGCCATTCAAGGTCACAACCTAGTTGGTACTGTATCTTGTGTATAACTATTACTACGTTTTTGAAAGAAAGAAAAAATGCGGAATCGAGAAGAATTGGCCATAGTTCCATTTCCGCAATAAACAAGATGATGTTAAAGGTCATCAACGCTATTTAGTTAGATGAATAGGCACCATGGTAGAGGGCAAACAAGTGCGGTGTTTTCAAGAACAGTTTGTCTCGTTAATCCCTCTGCTGGCCGTATTAAATGCGTCATTTTCGGCTATTGTGTCGTTCTAAGGCGCATTTCCTATTTCCGTATTTGAACTGAGATCATCACAGATAATAGTATACACTTCTGTATGGCGGCCATTAAGTACGATGCAGGTGATTGCACCGTCGTTACGATCAGATTCAATCGCTCGATAAATTGGACGTTACGCATATACGTGCTGCAAACATATAACACTATAAACCCGTATGACAAATGGGGGATGACAAGTTGTTTGTTTATGCTACAGGTGCCATGTCACAACACTACACGCGTTTTTAAAAGGCAAAAATGTGGCCACAACGATGTTCGGGACGATAACAATTATGGACGATGCCAATGGCCTGATGACAGCTTAATTTGGCTGCTGTCTGATTGCATCTGTTCATTGCAATATTCATAACCTATTTATGCAAGATCAGATTAGGTAACCATAGCCCAGCACTTAATACGCCAAGACGCAAGTCTAATTGACTTTAAACACTTGTGCTTAAGTTTAGATAATCCACGTTGCTTAATTGCCTGTTTTTTCATCTGATGGCTGAGACTGCTCTTAAAGATGTCCGTAGATGGCGCCACCGCTGGGTGGGGCTGTGCGAATCGTACAAGCGCTGCCCATCGATAGTTGCAAACCACTAATATCATTACATCAGTCGTGAACTCGTGTATACTCCTGATGAATATTGTTAATGTTTTCGCTTAGCTCTAAATGAAAACTGCTGTCACGATTGCAATCTTAAGTTTTCATGCAAATTCAACCTTTGAGGTCGATTGTTACTTTCGTTTATTGTGATGAATATCTTGTCACGCTTAGGCATGCTACGCACATCTGAATTCCTAAACCCTTAAAATCATTGCGACAGATCCAACGAATATTCCATCATATTTTTGTTGTTCCTGTAAATACAAGGACTTAGATGCCATATACCGGAAGTTGCAGTTGATGGCCTTGGATGCCATTGATACCGGAAGTTGCATTAATTATCAGTCACTGTACATACTGTATATGAAGTAGAAATGGACGAAATTTCGTTTTGCATCCAGATGCATAATGGCAGTGAAATTCGTCCATAAAATTTCTTAATTCCAACAATACTGGGTACCTTTCTATCAAAACTACCTTTCAATCATATTTTCAAACATTTCTAAGCTGACTTTTGGGTTGGTTACGAAGTGTTCTGTGCCACATTAGCGATCTCGTTTGTTTTTTTCGTCCTTTTTTGTTGAGCTTATGGCATACAAGATTACACTGATGTCACCTTTTGTGACATACTGTACATGTACATTAGCTTATGCTTTTTGGTGACTTTTCTATAACCTTCTGTTCTTTGAGCATTACATGTGGGGAAATTTCTGCTTTATATACATGTAGACCTACGTGTGTGTACAGAATATCGGTATCCATTTCCGTTGAGAAAGTGCAGGCAATGTAATTTGCTTGGAAATGCATTTGGAATTTCATTATTTGTCTCCCCACGTTGCTAGTTTTCCCACCTGACCCCAACCACCACGCGAGGGTTGATTTTGAGAATTACATCCATGGTCGATAATAAGTGTTATATATGGGTCTCACGTATCTCATCCATTCCTATGGTAGGACCCATTCATTATTCGAGGGATACTGCTATTCACCCCTAAAAGAATTTGACAGGAATGTTATTAGTTCTGAAGACATTTTACTTTTCCTCTTTACCAAATAAATGTTTTTTCTTCTTCTACAGTATGTACAGTACGTTGCTTTAATATGTACATGTAGTTGTGATTGTTGGGTAGTACGTACTGTAGTTGAATTAGCAAAATTCGATTTTAAAATGGTCATACATGTACATGTATGCAGGTGAAAGACGTTATGCATGGCATAGCCTACACAACATTTAGCATAATGTTTCGAAAAAAAAAAGAAATTACACAACTGCTAAAACTCACCAAAAAGTATTTGAATTTGTTGCATGTACTGTACATGGTCTATTTGTTTGAATTGGTGGAAATTTACTGGCCTGAATCTTGACAAAGGACATTACTGTGGATGGGCTGTACATGTATATTTGAAAAACATATGTTGAAATACATAATGTTGAAAAAATATTTTACAAATTATAATTGGAAATGGTCGTAAACCATGGACATTAACCTACCCCACCCTGGAAACCTCTGGAATTAAATTAAAAATTGAAGGGATAATAAGGTCGATATTTTTAGAAAACAGTTTCGAAAATTCATTGATGGACTTTATACAGTACAGCGCAGTATTAATTTTTTCATTAGTAATTGCTTTGATTTCTAGATCAATACTTCCGATAAAAGGACAAATTAAAAAAAAACAAAAACGGAAACTTTAAGATTTGATTTGTAAAGTTTGCCAAATATTTATTATTCGACTGTATTCCAGGATATGCGTCATTAAAAGGAAACTATAGAAACCAAATTTATATAAAAGGCATTTCATATAACTAAATCAGACAATTAAGTTTTCAGTTTGTGTTGAATGCACTCGATGCGTTTCATTTGGCTGTCCCATATAAATTGTAGGAAATTGATGTGTGTAAATTTAGGCTGTTGACTCTGACTGACACGTTATTTCCTATATGCAGCTTCCCATAGCGAAAACTTGTAATGATGATGAACTATTTCTATTTTAGTTGCATAAAAACTTCGATGATATAACAGTATTGCATGATAATTATTCATGGCATATGATGGAAAGTGAAACCATCTTGAAATGACCTCAATTGCTATTGGTACAGTGTATATGTTTTTATTAGGTAACCCTTTACCCTACTACTTAATGACATTATCAATGTTTGTTTACATAACGGGAATAAGTTCGACGTGTTAACTGTTGAAGTCGAGACTTCTGTCAAATGTGTGAAAAACAAACATCTAAATTAAACGGAAACGGCCAATTATGGCCTGTAATCGTTGATCAAGTATATTTGTATTAATTAACAACTTTTTTAGTTGCACGCCTGATGACATCTTTCAATTATACAAATATTGCAAATGTGGCTAGACCTCGTTAAAAACATAGTTCCATTTGTACAGGGTGCATGTGAACTTAAATTCCCTGATTTGCTGAATGTCTTGAATAATGTTACCTAACGGAAGTAACACGACTTCTACCACACCCTAAACGATATTACATTTTGGGAGTTAACCCTGTCCCTGAATTAGTCACCCATTTCGCTGTGTTTCGGTATGTTGTTAAATTATTCATTGCTTTTGAGTGTTGGAGGTAGGCATCGGTATCCTATAGTTTATGTGATGGAATTGGGTAATTGTTCATTCTTGGTCGTTATGTCCCCCTCTGCATGAGTCCCTCACCACCGAAGATTAGGATGACTCACTATTAAACGCGCTCTGTCGATACCTCCGACTCGTATTAATGGTAGCTTTGTTTGTGTGAGTCACACGTAGATACATCGTTAATTTGCATAAAATGGCTCGTTGGCTGGTCGTCCAGGTCGCGTTTGTGGTCATCCATTTTGCAAATATGAGCATGTGTTGCGAATATACATGTATTAGTGCCGTCGGTAGGTGGCTTCTGCAGATACGCCATCTAGTGAGCATTCGAGGAAAGTAAAGCTTGCCTCTAAAAAGTCAGCTCAAAAGTGAAGCTTGCTATACTGATATACATGTACTGCTTGCTCGATTCATAATAATGCACATCTCTTATGAACCTTATGCAGATTTCGTCAGTATGCATTTATCACGTGACATTCCATTGGCTAAAATTACCCTGAGACAGTGCCGAGGCACGTTTTTTTTAGTTGTTGATTCTGTAGCGACCACGTGGCGACCCGGAAAACGTCGCCAGTGCGTTTGTTACGATCCCCTATGCGTCATCTGCATAG
>JAQGBX010000477.1:0-35541 GCA_034698745.1 Megaphyllum sjaelandicum | reverse complement strand
ATAGAAATTTAATTCGCGACTACTTTCTTTTTTTAAAATTTAAACAATCGAATGGTAAATACAAGCATGGAATGCGAATTAAAATCTCCAAACTTGAAACTTTTCTGGTTTGTGGAAACAAAAAACGGCGTAGCAAACTGTTTTTTCTAAACTAAAAACTAGAAAATAAGTTTTCAAACTAAGTTTGCCTTTCCCGTCGAGTGTCGGTGAGATGAAAGGGAAATAGCCAAACTTTTGGCGGTGACGCTGCTATCAACGCTTCGTCTGCTCGATGTCGATGATAGTGCAGACGACAGCATATCGTATCTATTGTGTTTATCATGATATCCTCTGTCGTCCGCTGAGTTGGTTTGTTCCAGTGTGTACGCTATGGTTTTGCAAAACTAGTTTGTGTTAATCTTTTTATAGAAACTAGTTGTACACGTTGAAAGTTTGCAGCTTGTGGTTTTTAGTTTTGGCTTGGTGGCTAGTGTGTACTCGACTTAAAAATGCAATTAAATATTATAATCACCTGCATATTTCCCAGTCTTGAACGCCATCTGGAATGTGAATTGCCGCGCGTACTTCCGGCGAATTGATCCATTCACTCTCATGTTCGGAACTTGTGCATGGGGGATCAGAGTTCACGCCATCCAATAATTTTTTCAAAAGATCTGGCTACAAATTTTAAAATATATAATTAACCCTTGAGCAAATTCATTCAAAATTAGCAATCGACGCACTTATTTGTATTTATTTACGTATTTGGAAAATTTCCTTTTAATAAATTGAGCTTTCCTAGCATTCATATGACGCTGTCTTTCACCGACTGATGAATGTTCACATACGTCATAAACACCATAGACGTTGATACCGGAAGAAACTTTCGCTGCAAATAACGCTTCACCTAGCTATTTTTAACGGGAAAAAAGCAACAAGTTTACTAACTTTAATTTCGCGATTTAGATATTTCCCGATTTTAGTCATAAGTTTTAACTCACAGCTTGTGTACATTCGTCATTGAGTGGATTGTAGAAATCGCAAGTTACTGGAGTTGTAGCGATACAGCAGTAGGTTAGCAATCTTGTCGTCAATCTGTAAAAGTATTTAAATAATAATTTGTCAAATTATCAAATTTTCAATTGCGTTAGCTTATCGTTAATGAAATTAGAGATATCCAATTAAAAAGTATTCGAAAGTAGAAATGGCTCTAAACAGCAAATATACATGTATATACTTACGTGTAATCGTGAAGGCCGTGATAAGCATTAAACAAAATTTCAGAATTGAAGTTCATTTCATCATTGTGAAGTCCATTTCCAACCGCAAATGCCTATTTTTAGAAAGATGGATTAATGTAAAATAGTCCTTTAATATCTTTATTAAACAATTGACTAAAGTGTATTTAAACTTCATTGTGCCACTTCCAATAAAGGGAGTTCACATATGAAGTCTCCGAAGGTCGAATACGACTTAAACGGGAAATAATAAAAATGTTTAAATATTTCAGACTAATAATTCTCGATGGCGCTTATTAGAATAAAACACAAAAAATTTTGCAGGTGTTATCAAATAGTATCGTTCATTCCCCTGAACATCATAGTTGTTTTTAAATTCATTCTCTAAACCAAAACATTGTACTGTTCGCAACTACCGCCGGTTGACGCGCCACCTAGTAGCAATGGTTATAAAAAGAAGCTGGTCATTACGCAATGTGCTTTAAATTAGACTTAAGTAGAGTGGCACATATTTTCGCAACGCTCAAATTATGATGCGTGTGAATATTTTTTTATTCTGATTATGTTCTCTTTACTTGACTTTTTTTGGCGATTCCTATTTTCCCTTATTCTATTTTACCAATATAATTTACAATTTTAAATGATGACCTACAGTACCTTGAAATTGTAGTCATTGCTGCCATTGGCAATCAAATAGGACAACGTTGGAACGTAAATGCCGGCGTAACTCTCTCCAGTGATAAACAGATCATTTTGGGCATATTCCGGGAATTTTTCGTAAAATTTTCCTATAGCGATGTAATTATCTGCAGCAGTCTCGTCGTCATCGGAGATGTAAATGGCATCATCGGAATATGAAAAACCAACTCCAGCAGGGGATTCTAAGAAAATTATGTTGGCAACCTATCCAAATATGAATTTATAGTTTATTCACAATGGACAATCCGCAGGTTAATTCCAAATGGGAAATCGCGAAAACGTACTTGATTCCAATTATAGGGATTATACGACAAGGTTTTTCCATCATCGTTGACACGGAAAGGTCCTTGTTCCGTTAGAAATCCATCTAAAGAACTGCATCCTGGTCCACCGTTAAACCAAAACACAGTTGGAGCAGTGGCAGGATCCACATTTTGAGCCTCAACAAACCTAGCAAATTAAGAACAAACTTTGTGAACGCACATGTATGTCGATAAAGTATTTGATCAAAGTCAACTATTTGAAGCCCTTTGATAACTACCAGTAATGAAGATGTTTTCCATCACTAACGTCCAAATATCCGGAATATTGTTTGAACGAAGGTGGCTCTGGTAGTCCGGGTAAATCTATAATTTCATCTTCGGCAGGGGCTGCACCAATCAGGCACACAGCCACGTTGGCGAAAATCAAGGCGCAAAGTACAGTTTTCATAACTGGAATTTCAATTTACAATTTTAATTCTTTTAACAACCTATTTTTTTGTTCAGAATTGTTCCAATTTGCTTCAATTCATTTTTGCATGCCTTTAAGTTGAAAACACTTTTCCTCAATCACTTTAAACTATGAACGTTTCCTTATAAGCATATATTTTTAACTGCAGTTTTTTTTTCAATTTAAAAATAAATTCTTATTTCCACAGAAATACGTAATAACAGTTTAGGTGCAAATTTAGAAATGATCACGAAAATAGCTGGTCTCCGTTAACAGCTTGGTAGAAACTTACTAACCTTTTGTAAAAATTTAAAATGAATTAATAGCATTCGCAGTTCAGAAAAAGTTGAACTTTATCCATGTATTTTAATCGAAAATAACTCGAAACAATTCAAAACTACTGAACTTTAGTTAGGAATGTTGGATATAATTTCAGTAAAGAGCAGTATACTTTACCTGTCGGCTAGTCTTCCAGAGGTGAAGTTACTGTTTAAAATCAAATATTAAAACCTTCAAGTTTATTTGTAATCTATCCTTGAATGGAAATAGATCATGATCTTTGTCGGCTATCTGATTTTTTAGACTTATTCGCTCGCTTAACTATAGGCAATCTCTAATCATTTGCTGATAAAATAATGCCTTCTGACCATGAATGCGTTGAAATTAGATCACATCAAAGATTAAGCTTTCAATTTTTATTTATATAGGATATGGAACAGGATTTAAATTAAGGCACAAAGGTATATACAATTGTAGATATAATTGATCCAACTCGGTGTCTATCAGTCCATATCGCCAACGACATCATGTCCCATTAGTAGAACGAATGCGACTTGTTAATTAGGGAGAAGATAATTCTCTATCAAGTACAGGATTTGTCCTGGTTTTTCTGTGGGTACCATATGCCCTGAACCCTATTGAAAATAATATTTTTAAAAAATTGACCATTAATACGAGCTACCATTTCTGAAGCTAAATACACACCGAGGGAAGTTTAACGAAACTTTGTTTTCGAAACTGTAAATTCAGTTGACGTAACTGGAAACCCCTAATTCGAAAAGCCCGTTATCGCAGGGTTCGGAAACTTGCATTTCATGCAGTCTATAGGAAAACAAGTTTCAGTTTAAGTTCCCTTTGTGTGTATCCGCCTTGGGAGCTAGCATTTTGCAAACTTACCAAAACTGTGGCGTAAGTTAAGTTTGTATATTGCCTCACAAATCCAGCTGTTTGGTTGTTATAAACCCATGGTTTATAGTCACTTAAAACCTGTTGAAGCATTAATCATTGGCAGGTTTGATTATGGCTCGTATTAACTCGGGCCCGAGGGAAACTTTTTATGTACAAATCCTTAATTACATACTTCCTTTCCTAAGGAGTCTGCAAACCATTCTCCACCTATGAAGTTGCATACAATATCAGTGTCTCCATTGTACAACAATGCTGGAATCTTAGGCAGGAAATAGTCGTAAAAAGGCGCCATTGATTTGTATTGTTGGTCGTACGTATACAACATGACGTCACTGTACATGAAGATGATAAATTGATATAATTTAGAAATACAGATATTGTAACATTACGGCGGCATTTGCCAATATTTTGATATCCTTCCGCGTACTTGCAATCTGTCCAAACATCTGCTTCATCAGGAATATGAAGAGCTTGTCTTACTTCAGGCTGATTTATCCATTTGCTTTCTGTTATGGCACTTTGGCATGGAAGACCGAGTTCTTTAACTGCAACCTTGCTAAATCTCAGTAATTCCTTAAAGCCAAGATTTCGATTGTCAGGTTAGCTATTCAGGCTATTTAAACTGGACATTTTTTAACTTACCTCATCGCCTTTCTCAATGATTATATCTTTAAAGGCTTTAACCATGAATTGAGCAAACACGTTTGGTGATTCACAATCACTGTAAATGCTGTATGGATCTATTCGTGATTCAAGTACAAAAAGCACTGCTTCGAAGATCTGCAAACAAAAAGCAGGATGAATTACGGATTGGCATCACGAGTACTGTACAGTATGTTTTATAAATATTTTGAAATTGATGATGCGATTTTAGAGAACTTGCGGTTGTGTTGCAGGTTGCATCAGTTGATCCATAAAAGTGACAAGTAGGGGGTACTGTTGGTGTGCAGCAATGTGTCAACAACGTGTTCATTGTTCTATAAAACACGAGACGTTTGTATATGTACTAATACACTAGAATTTGATCATTTCATGTTTTGGCTAGCTGCATGACAACGTGAAACAATAAACAGTTTACAGCCGGGGTTTTCGATAAATGTTGGTTGTTAGACTCAGTTTAAGGCCAACGAATGTAATTATTCTTTGTAAAAATGTTCTTATTTCTCCAACCAATTATTTATTGTTCCAAACTTCAAACTATTTTGAAGAAAGTTAATTTTGTTGACCACTAGCGCCAACCAGCGGGCAAACCATTGGTAATTTAAATGCATTACCAATTGTTTGCCCGCTAGTGAGCGCTAGTGGTCAAAAAAATTAACTTTCTTACTTCTAAGTGCCAACGCGAATGCGTTCCCTAAGTCAAGGCCCTTCAAAGCAGAGTCATAAACATATTTTATTTACTGTTTAATTTGAATTAATTAATAAAACTTAATACTGACCGGCCATGACTTTTGGAAAGAAAACAAATAGGAAAATATTAAGTAAATATAATATTTGGACAAAACATGAAAATGTTTTGAGGAGATCATGAAACATTATCTTCATGATATACATGTAGGCTACATGTACTGTATAATATGAAGGGATTACTGTAGTCATGGGTAAAGAGTCCGGAAATAGTATAAATGCATATATATATATGTACATGTGTAGGATGAAACATACAGTTGATCAGTTACCGTCACTATAGTTTTACTGAAATATTTGCAATCTGCACGACTTACGCTTGACTAACTAAACCGTGGTAGCCAGCAAACAAAACTGCCGAATTATCATTCATTTCAACGTCATGTTCGCCATTTCCAACAGCAATAGCCTTAAAAATGACAGTAAATGACTTGTTTTATTATGTAAAATAAATCAATGGAGTTGATTGTCCATTGATTTTCCAAAAAGTACATTTTCATTATTGAACTTTTTGAAATTCAAATAAGCTACTTAAGCTACTTACATAAATAAGAGCATACTTGTACTTTAAAGAATTGAAAAGCCCATGAACGTTTTCCTAATTTAGCTATAGTTTTGCATAATAATTATAATAGTACATATACCTTTAGATTAATAGTTCGACTCCCGTTTAAAACAAGACTTGCGAGTGTAGGAATGTAGACTCCGGCATAGCTTTCACCAGTTATGTAAAAATCATTACTGGAATATTCAGGGAACTTATCCAAAAAGTCTAGAAGCGCAACGTAGTTATCTTGAGCCGTTTGATCATCGTTTGTTGAGTAATTTTTACTCTCGGAGTATGAAAATCCAACGCCAGCAGGACTTTCCAAATAAATGACGTTAGCCACCTTCAGTCAAAGATGATTTTAAAAAAAATAAATAAATATTTCGCCATTATTTAAACACATTTAAAATATTGCATCAACCTTATTCCAACTGTATGGATTGTAATAAAGTGTCTCGCTGTCAGAATTGACGTGAAATGGACCATTTCCTGTTAATAGTCCGTCTACTGAACTGCATCCTGGGCCACCATTCAGCCAGAGAAATAGAGGGGCTGTTGATGGATTCTCTTCGCACTCCACAAACCTAATGTATTACCAGTTTATCACATCGAGAAATCAAAATTAATAATCAGTCAAATTTCCTAAATTATACACCATTACATTGAAATTTTGTTTATCTTAAACATTAATTATTAAGCCTCTGGATTATAACATTTTGGACAACCTACAAATTATGCTGTTTTTAAGTTGTTATACCAGCTATGAATTTGCTTTCAAATTAAGGAAGAATATTAACCATTAAATCAACTTTTATGTATCAATAGACGAATTTGGACAAACCGTTGTTCGCTATTATCATGAAAAGATATGGCAAAATTAAATTTAAACTGCAAGGTGCTTCTGTAGTTTGACCTCAAATAATTAAGGTTAATTGCGCATTTAAAACTGATTGACATTTCTACTTCGTTTCTAAATCAATGTCGAATTTCTCTTGGTATTTATTAGACATTATAGTTTATACATGTAGCTTGTTGATAGAAAATTACCAATAGTGGAATTTTCGTCCACCTGTAGCATTCAGATATCCGGAATAATGCCGAAATGGTGGCGGGTACGGAAGACCTGGCAGATAAACAACTTCATCCTCAGCAGGAGCTCCATTGGCCAGTTCGATGAAAGTAAATGCAGATATTAATAGAAAAACCCTGGTTGTAGATCTTAAGAATCCCTTCATTTTACCTGAAAATATGCAATATGGAAATGTAACCCTTTTAGCAAAGAACTACAAAAGTAATTAGCTTCTTCGTGGCGTACCATAACAGTCAGCAGTTATATGCTTGTATACAATGGTCTTGAACTTTATTTTGTTAAAGTTAACTAAATAACAATCATTTTATTTATCAGGCATGCTGAATAATCGTTATGGAAATTTTAAGTGTCCACGTTGCGGGTTTATAGTTGGGCAAATTAGAATTTACCACAAACTATCGTGGGCATTTGTGGACAAATCTTCCCAAAACTGCAAAATATTCAGCTGTTCAATTTATCAATGATCCAGCAACTAATAACGATCTTTAATGGGATTCACCTTGAGGAAAGTTATTGACGGGAAATATATTGCTTTGTTTCGTCTACTAACGATAACGATATGTGCTGATAAATTTTCATTCAAAGCTGAATACCAAATTATAAAATGAACTTACAAATCAGGTCTTACTTATAACATCTGCAGTGCAACTATAGTCTTGTTCCTAACAGGTAATACTAAGCACTCAGCTTATTTATAAGACTAAAGATTTTATCAAGCGATCTTTGCTTTCATAACTTCATAGATAACTGACTGTATATCAAGATAGCTATAACGCTGCGATCGTTTATAGATATGAATACCGTAATATCAAAAACGATTGTTCTTATACAGATTTAATTTTTTTCTTTATTTGATGAAAATCCTGCAATAGCGAAGTTGCAAAATCCTATACAACTTGTAAAACAAAACCCTATCTTTTAACGACATTGTGACCGAGAAAACCCTACTCAATCAGCTGTCTATATTTATAACGACCGAACATTTGTAAAATTGTTGATCACATAAATTTAGCAGATACATTTTTTTAAATGAACATTCAACAACTGCAGGCGTGTTGGGAAATTAACACAACACTTGTACATTGCAGATGTGCAATAATCTATACGGTTCCTTTAATTTTTTTGCACGCTAACGTTAACGATCGAGTGAAAAATCTACGATGGAAAATAGGTGCGTGAAACATACATCGGGTTGCTAACTCCAAAAGTGCACCTAATGTTTGAAGAAAAAAAATCTAGATATTAATATTTACGTCCTATTCAATGAATTAAACTAATCCACGAAAAATTCGGCACAATTATTTTGTTTTTTCAAAAGTACAACGTACGTGACTAATAAAAGTTTTAGGAAAGATTTAAGCATGCGATGTTTACCTTTCATTCGATTAGTTTCCCAAGCAATATGCACTGTGTAAAAATGCATGATTAAATCTACAAGTCTCCAAAAAAATTCTATGGACTACATGTATCATGCTTTCCGCTTATTCGTAAAGTGCATGCATTTCCCTTTTTTGCCTGTTTTTCCCCTTTGACTACTACTTTTTGCAGACCCACTGTCCCAAGTAGCTCGATCCTCATTAGTGGGAAGCATGGGAACTTAACATCGCCACAAGCGCAATTTCAACGGTGTTTATTGTGTTGTGGCAATTGTTCAATATATCTTTAGATGATCCCCGAAAATAATAAGCCACCTTTCCAATTATTTTCTCCCATGTTCGTGAAATCATGCAGATCCTGTTATATTTTTATGTGAGAAAATAGGGCAGATGATATTTGTGCTCTGATCCATGTTAAAACATTAGTTGTTTTTATTTTTCACCTGTTGAGTGCGTTATATTGTTGCCCATTCAAACGGGACAACACAATCGCATGGCGATGCATTACGTGGTTGATACATTGTGAGAACATTATCCTTGACGCCGTAATATTAGCAATTCAATTAAGCAATTAGATTTGTTTTATCTATTTCATTACTCGCAATGTCGGTGAGAAATCCTATCTCATTACATATTTTACGTTGGATGGGTATCTCAAAATTATTTCGTAACTTCCATCTTCATGCAGGATTGAAAAAGAAAAAAAACAAACAATAAGTATAAATACCTCAACTCATGAAAAGACCTGTCATGACATAGATTTTGCATTTATAATGGAAATTTTTAATAAACCTATGTACACTGTATACGGCCGAATCCACTATAGGTATCTTTAGCTCACGGGGAATGATCTGACCATGGCAAGGTGTTTGCTACGGATGTGATAATTATTGTTGATTCTGTGCATTGTTAGAAAAAGGGCTGCATTGTCATTGACCCATGTAAACCGAGCAGGTGGCTTCAGGTTATTATTTATCAAGTACTTCCAATCAAAATTTCAAAGCATTCATGTCCAAGGCTAAGGGTTGGCTTATTAAAACTATGCTTTTTTTTCTTAGCCAATTAACTAATTTGTTGGCAGTGTTCAGGAATAAGTCTGAAGAAACGTTTTTCTGCAAATAATTCCTGAACTGCCATGTTTGACGATTTTATTATACTTACAAAAGAAATTCCACGACGGGTATGCAATTGTCACGCTGAATAATAATGCAATTAAAAATAAGTTTTACAATCATTGTAGAAATATGAACATTTTAATTTAAATGTGTAGCTATAATTTATACTACTGTATGCATGATTAATTCAAAAAATATGTATATACAATTAACTATTCGAATTTTTAAATTGGATAAAATCTTTGTGATGTTAATGCTTTACGACCTGGTGTGAGTTTTGTGACCAATGAGATAAATAAAACTAAAAAACATTTTATTTTCCGGAAAGTAAAGTTATTAATGCTGTGTCTAATAATTTATTTGGTAAGGGTTGCCTTTTCTATCAAATCGGCTTGAATTTGTCCTAAACAGATGCATTGTCACAACATTTCTAAACGCAGTCGATCTGCAGTTATGTACTTTTCTAAAGTCGTATATTACATGTATGTCAGCCATGCAGTTGGCGCGTTTTGTAACTGAATTCGTTAAGCGTATCGAAAATATCAGCAATATTTTCAATTAAAATTCACTATAAAAATGAAAAAAATTATATTTTTTTAAAATGAACAATATCCTCAATCAAACAATAGCCTCAATCTTAATTACATATATTTGAAAGTAACTGGCCATGCAAGCACGTAGTTTATTCATTTGATTTATGAATGCCCCTTCAGTGTATATGATGCAACTTTCTTCGAGATAAACCATCGAAAAGGTGGGTCTAGGTTAAGAACCCGATTCAGGGTCGCTCAGCTAGCGAAAAGTGCCTATTCCTCGGGGAATTGACTTACGAAATGGCAACGAACTTGATAAGCCTGGAGCCAGGTTTTTAAATCTCAACTACAGCGGGTTCTTTCCCCGTGTTAAATAAACTATATTTTTCGTTTTTATTAAAACTGGGCAGGTGATGCAGATCGACGTAAAACTGGCACGCGACAGCTGATAACTCCGCACACTTATTTGATGATCTCTGCGGATGACGTTATTCGAGCCCCCATATGAGGGGTTCAGACCCCCTTAAGAAAAGGTTGTGCGCCTATAGCTATTTCGATAACGTGGCAGACTTCTGTCATGTACATATTAGTGTCTCACCTGCCTTTTAAGTGTCCCCAAAACAGACGTCGCCGACCTGATAGCGGGCTATATTCTATTCCCAAATTTCCTATAGAAAGCGAATGTTAATGGACTAAAATTAGAAGGGGAAAAGATAGTTGACCTCCAGGGAAACTATAATTCAAGATGCAGGATGGCACCTTTTTTTTTTGCCCCGCGACAGCGTTAAATTAACTGAAAACAAAGTACGTATCGATGGATTCTCCTCGTGGTTTGTGTTGGGTGCATATGTGATGTCACGAGTTCGTCATCTACTGTATATGCTGTAAGATATTTTCTCCAAATTTTAATTAAAATCTTGATAATTCTTCACGTTGAGTGGTTGTTATCTATATAAGCCAAAACGTTATTATCATGCATGCATTAGGCTATAGATATATTTCCGCCGCCCCACAAGATAACATTTTGTAAAAAAATCATGGAAACAGCACCTGCCATCAAAAGTTTAATTGTTGGGCAGTTATAGGACTGCTGCTAAAAAAAACTGGCATTTTGTAATGATTACTATAGACATTATTCAAAATACATGCACAAAATTATCCATAGTAAAAATAAAACACATCGAATCAGAAAAAAAAATATTAACTGACATAAGGTATGCCGAGTGTCCGTGAAGTTTAACAACCATGGGTGATAATACATGTACTGGGAAATGTAACCCTGCAGGCCTGCAAGAGGTCTGTTGCCATTAGCACATGGTCGAAGCAAAGAAGTAATGACCACTTGAACTGACACTATTTTGGTGGCGACTAGATGCAAACGACTCAGGCTACATTCTGCACATCCTGTTAAAAACATCTATGGACCAAGCAGCTGAATCTAATTTAAGGTTTTCCAACTGCATTTTTGCTCTATCATCTTATCCTGTGAAAATTCCGGAGTCCTGGGTTCAATTCCTGCGTCTAATTTTCCTCAATGAACATCCAAAATATGGCCGCAATCTTTAATTTCTCAAACTCTTGACTTTGGCTTCTACCCTGAAAATACATTTTACGAATTTTGAACACGAACCTGAACATGAACATACTTCTCTATCTTATTTCTACGATTTGTGTTGCCGACGTAATTATATGAAATTTTTGGAAACAAATTGAAGAAATTGAAAGTTTAATTAGATTTTATCGATGATGGTGATAGTGATGCAAATTTCTGGTTAACTGGAATTTTATTCCACTGTTGAATAATCCTGTAATGGAACCTTATTGACCGCCATAACTAACAGATTAAAAAATCACCTAAAGTAACTCATTTCCCCCCGATAATTGGCCTATTCATTGTACCGGTACATGTAGCATCTACTTCATCACTGATTCACGTTTCGATTTCGATGCATGTAGCATCTACTTCATCATTGGTTTCTACACTAAAAAACCTTGAATGGTGTTTTCAAAAATTGATTCACGTTTCGATTGTAAACACGTGACTTTACGACTGTGAAAGGGCGATCTGCGAAGCTCGTATAAGTATACACCTACTGTAGCTATTGATTCCTGTTGGTAACAACCAGTGTTCACATGTTCACATAGTGTTTTCTCTAAAGTCTATTTGCATATTTCAAAATCATGTGTTCAAAAATAAAAAAAAAGTTAATAGATTAATTAATAATATACAGTACATGTATATTGGTTTTCCAGAAGAAGCAAGTTAAGTTAGCAATGATTCCTTACACGTAGTTAGCAGTAACTACTGTAACTAACTAATGTGGCTATTTCGGATCAGTGTTGCTAATGGGAGGACATGGCACGTGCCTATACTGCATGCATCCCCTCCAAGAACGCGCCCGTGTGTCGATCCCAGTCGTTCTCAATCCATATATTGCTTAAAGTATTGTTAGCAATGACAAAAGTTTATTTCAGTTATTTTTTTTCAACGTCCTGGACCGTATTCTTTAACAGTCCAGCTGAATATAGGTTTTTCATACGTTTAATGTTTTTTTTATTTAGGGGAAAAAGCGACGGGTGACGTCATTGTGGCACGTGCCCTTACTTCCACACCTAGCCTCTTGTCAGTCCTGTTGAATCAAAAATTACCTATGGTATGTTTACAAATGAATACCCAGACAGCTGCATTTTTTTCTACGGTTTTGATTTAGCCTAATAAAATTCAGGTGAGCTTGACCCTGCGAAGCCGTTTCCTATAGATAACACAAAGAACACATTGCACCAATCAGATTTGGGGGTAGGAGGAGCCATGGTCCAGCGTAAAAAAGGTCCTATAAAACCACGAGGCTGCACCCAGGCCATTTTTCATTTTGGTTGAGAAGTCGTGAACGCCGGGTACGTCTACTGTTCCTCTTTTCAATTTTGACCCTGATGTTCGGCCATTTTTAAAGTGTTCGCGTGCTAAATTTCGGCGATCGGACAATTAATCGATTCTAAAAGATCAACTTTTCGTTAACTTAAGTAACTTTCGTCCGTGTTCGACCATGGAACTCTGGTGTTGTGAAACTCAGCCTGAATTTGCTGTTACGTCGCATTTGGATCGAACTGTGCTCGACGACGATCGAGTCATTGCCAACTTGCTGGACCTTGAACCTCGTTTCGTTATTAAGGAATCATACTTTGAGACATTCCAGAATGAAATCAAACCCGAAATGAGGAGGATTCTAATCACGTGGATGTCAGAGGTCAGTTGAGTTTTTCAATTTCTCTTGTTTTCAAACAAGCCGTGTTTTTGTTTACAAAACGTGCTTCGCGATTGAAAGGACGTTACGTAACTTCCGTTCTAAATTTTAGCAAAAAAAAAAAAATAATAATAATAATTAAAAAAGCGACATTTGCGTTGCTAAAGATTAGATTCTCGAAAGAACTGTCTGTTTGTCTCGTTGGTCAACGTGACAGACACTTTAACACAGTGTCAGCAATTCGAAATTTCATTTAGACACGAATCGTGTAAATCGTATTAATCGTGTCAAGTTGTCGATGATTGCATGCTAATTTAATCCAAGTTTTTTTTTGCCTGTAAAAGTTTGTTTTAATCATTTTGTTTGAGAATTTATGATATTGAAGTGATTAGATCTGCGTTTCGGTATTTTATTCAGAAAGTGTTGTCGAAGTTGTATCCTAAAACGTAATAAAACTTATTAATTAGTAATTAAGCTAATTTCTCAATTTTAATTTAAAGTCTTTAATTTTTAATCAATTATTGCACTGAGGTATGCTCTACTAATTATTCCGTTCGGTTTTTAAGTGCAATACATTTCACGAGTTTCAATATCATGTGCGAGTAAAACGAGTGATACTCGAGGGAAGCAGTGATGGCCGGAAGTTCGCTATCAAGCTAGAAAGCCCACCTACTGATCATGTTGATCGTAGTTGTTTACCTAAGCACGGTTGTTGGTCGTGTAAATCATGATTTCAGAAGTCTACCACATGACTGCTGCATCGGAGTATTTCAATGTAGTTCAAGTTATTGGTCTGTGGAGAAAAATCCCAACTGCACCAGAACAAGCCTGGACACGTATCAAATGGGAAGAACAACAGTCGACAATAACGATGCCCGTCCACTACCTTTCTGGTCATCTCTGTTTGATAATGTGATGAACTGATCAGTGAATGTTTCTGCGAAAGTCAAATCATCGGTTCGAATTACTTTCGTCTGTGATCTCCAACTTCTTGAAATTGAATTTGATCTACAATGTAGATAAAAATCGAACGAATTCGCCTCTCCACACAAGGCCTCTGAATTCTCACTTTCATTGTTAGTGTCACAGAGCTAACCATTAAATAAACATAAGTGGTCTATCAAGATGAGTTCGATGTGATTAACCCAGCCCAATTCAACTATTTCTCAGAAAAATTTAGAGTAGACAGTTTGCACGCCCTTGCTAAATAAACCAAGGAATCCAGTACAATGCTGACCTTTCAACCTACTCGGTTTCAACCTTACTAACCATATGATGTCTTCACTTTCTAACCATATATGGAAGTGCGAGTAAAATCGCACATTGTACAAGCTGTAAACGTGATATTCGATATCTTTGAAAATGGTTGCTCTGCCTCCATGAAATTTCTACGAGGTGGTCATTACAGCGCTGTTTAGGTATGAGATGTCCATGCCCCCTTAGGGCGACCTCAGTGCGCTTGAGACTGATCTTAGATTCAAATACGGTTTGACATATAGAGATAAGGAGTTAAAATTGGATAACTTAACATTACTATAAGCTATTCTAATGCGTCTCCAGGTCACCTAGTTACTAAGGGTCGGGAACTTGGGATACCATAATTCTTGAAAAGCTAAAACTGTAATTCATGAGCGACTTTAAAGTTCAGAGGCTTGTAATAAAGTTGATGGGATCAAGAAGTGGTGGAGACTTTAATGTTTAGTACTAATTTATTAAGTCGAACTACATCCAGGCTGATATTTGAACGCAATGTTCTATCAAAAGTCTGCATCTTTAACAGAATTTTTAGTTAATCGCAATATCTTAGCTTCGAAGTCCATAGTCTTAGCTTCTTAGTCTACATCAGTGTATGTTTGAAAAAAAATGAAATTTACTGTTTTTGGTAGTCAAACGATTTCAGACATAGTCATAAAATAGCATATGCAGTAAGTACGCTCAATTATACATTTGATAAAATGTTAGAAATATTATTACTTATCCCCGGTGTGGCAAGCTTATGCAGATATAGTATTATAAAAGTATAATTGAAGCGTGTTAAATTTGCAATAGTTTTAATTTGCACTTAGCCGGCATACGTTTTTAAAAAATTCTTTGGTACAATTAAACGTTTTGAAATGAATTAAAAGTTTCTTCATTTATTTTTCAGGTTTGTGAAGATACGTGCTGTGAAGACGTTGTACTGCCTTTGGCCACGAACATCTTGGACCGATTTCTAAGTTGTGTTCGGATAAGAAAGTCCCAACTTCAGTTGTTAGGCAGCGTTTGCCTTCTCATTTCATCCAAATTAAGGCAGTGTAGAGCACTCACCGGCGAGCTCTTATGCATTTACACTGACAATTCCATTACCATAAACGAATTAATTGTAAGTAACTAAGTTTCTTTCTTAAAGTTAGGGTTTCTCTTAACCCTTCTTAGTCTTTTAGGGTTTGTGCGTGACTGAAATTCTGGAATGTTAATGATAAGGGCTTTTTTGTCTTTTCCCCTGACGATATTAGCTAAAACATTGACGCTTTAATTAAGACGGTTGAAACTCATCATTGTTCTAAATTTAATTCGCAAAAGTCTCCGTGGTTTAGCTTATTTTGTAATTCTTTCCTGTAGGGAACCCTAGAAGTCTTGTCCTAGTTCCTAGAAATTGTTCCCGAGTAAATGTTTCCAGTTTATAATTTCTTGAAAAGAAGGCCAGAACTTTAAACTTGTTCAAACTTGCACAAATCCAGATATATCCATAACTGCAAACTGGATTTATTCAAACGCCTTGCTATATTAAGTGCTGCTAAATTTCAAGATATTGCACCACAGCGCCTGCAACAGTTAAGTTCTTTGCGGTTTAATAAAAATGCATTTATCGCGCCTAGTTAAAAGTGTAATTGAAAAAGAAAATGAAAAAAGAAAATTGGTCTGTTGTAAATATTGTTCAAAAACATTTCTGGATATTACCAGTAATTGTATCGTGCTCTGTGATTATGTAGCTAATGTTGTAATGCCTCGGTGCACCGGTATCTTGAGTGGCGAAATTTATGACTCCACGAAGAGGCCACAAGTTGCCTTTTGTATATATTTTCTACGACAATCCAAGAAAACCGAAAATAAGTGTCAGTTTGCCCTATTTTTATGCCCTAGCTACTGCTGTATTCATTAATGTAACATGCATTTTCCTTGAAGTGACATACGATAAGGGGTGTTGCGGGATCTTTTAACTTTTTCCTGGGTGAAATATAAAAGGTTTTAGTGGCAGTTAATTTCTGTAAAATCGAGCAGTTGATGGTGGAAGTGCAGATCTGCCATTGTCACCTTTGTGCACCGTTTTATGTGAAACCTTTTTTTTTTGAGTTCGACAATCTCCACGAATCGGAATTTCTGTTCACGACTTTGTTCATATTTATGAATGAAGTTTGTCGGCAACCAGCAATCGAGCTTGAATGCTTTTTACCCCCTCCGGTAAACTCTTCACAGTTGGTGTATACCTGCACAAGTAGTTAGTTGGCCCGAGGTTAAGCTAACCCATCTTTTAAGGTGGTCTTTTCAATCTTTTTTACCTGTTGTGTACCTCCTGCATGGCACCTGTTACTGCATTCTCAGGGCCCAAGAAGGTGAACTAAGGTGAACATTCTTCGCAGTTATATGGTCATCGGAGGTGCACCTTCTTTAAGAAACCTGACTTAAGAAAGACTTCGACATTCCTTAGAAATGGTTTGTTTCCTTTCTCCGGGCAATTTTGTTTCCTTCTTTTTGCTTCGTATCGCTGCTGTTGCTACCTGCCTTGATGCCCCTACACGCATGGACATTAAAAAGCATGAATGGCTTTCTGGCTGGAATTTTATAATTCATATCCGCAATTATTATCATCGGCGTGTAGTGGCATAATTGATACACTTGCAAAATCAAGAGTTACTTAAGTCACGAATGCGTGCTTGCATGCAACAGGTTGCGACCGCATGGTTGAAATTGATAAGGATTTCTTTTGTATTTTTATGGATTCTTCTAATGACAGTAAATTATTCGCAGCATTGGTCAGCGAGTTGGTTAGTGATTCTTCAACCGAACTGGACAAACTCCACTAGTGACCATGCATACCAATTTACAAAAAATTCCGTGAATTTCCTGAATACCAAAATTTGTTAAAAAGTTCGGTTAGCCACTAAGAGACAAAGTTTTTGAGTGCCAGTAAAAGCATAGTCATTAAGGTTAATTCTCACCTAGAGACTACATACAGTAAGCCTATTGATGCTTCAAGGTCTTAGGTACAGTAAAATGTAAAAGAAAAGACTGCCACAAAAATTCTTCGTGGGAAGTACACTAGTTTTTCTCTCCCCTCATTTCTTGTGGGTGCTATTCCCTCGGAGGCACGCTGCCCTCCCTGGTCGTTTTTTTCCCTTCTCCCAAACATCGGACCCTCTAGGAATGCGTGCTATGCTAGGTTCTTATTATGCGCCCAGATACTGTCAGATGGTTGGCTGATTGACCAATAGACCTTTTGCCGTGGGAACTGACTTCAATGACAGCGTGAACCATTGATAAAAGACTGCAGGCATACCATTCAGACTCCCTTTGGCCTATAATTATGGTAGGACCCATAAGCAATGTTAGGTCCATTCATAAAAATAACACAGCGGCGGAATTTTGCCCAAAATATATGCAGGAATGTGCCATGGAGTGCATTTCTCACGACATTTTCACTTCATTATAGCAGTCTGCTGTCATTTCGCAGGCATCAAATGCGTCCAACTGTCAAGTTACGCATGTTTAATGCTTGTAATTTACATATAATGGAAATTTTTTCATTCAATCGATTACGGTACAATAGACTCTCCTAGATAAATGTTGGGAAATTGTGCAGATATTTAATGTTGGGGTATGGCAGACATCTCCGCAATTATTTTTAGTACAGAAATTTGCTATGGCGATGTTTTACTTTAGTAATTATTAGTAATTGAATATCAATTGTAATAATATTCTTCTTTTTTGCTTTCCTTTAGGATTGGGAACTTTTGGTTCTGAGTAAACTTCAATGGGATACCTCTGCAGTGACAGCAAATGATTTTATTAACCCTTTGATTGCAAGGATACCGCAAGTTAGAGATATGGATAAAATACGACAACATGCTCACATATTTATTTCTTTGTGTTCCACAGGTAAAAAAACAATCTATACTTCTTATTTTAAATCATTTATAAAAGCTACCGTACAATGAAAAGTACATTGATAGGAAAATCATTTGTCACATATAATATGCTTTAAAATGCTAATGCTTTTAAAAACGCTAAAATCAACGAGTCATACCGGGTATGGCTTTTACTTTTGTAATGAACACCCTACCCTGAACAGGGTGCACTGAAACCGAAATACTTTTATGACTTAAGAATACAGAAGAAAGGGGCGCTTCTAAGTTTTAAATTTAGCGAAGTTTATAAAAATGAGGAAATTCAGAAGCCATACCCTGCTGTGTATTGCCCACAGCACAGAACTCAATCATGGTGGTATGGCTTTATCAGAATTTTTACTAACACGCAAATAGAGGATCAGAATTTATTTTTGCAGCCTTTATGAAAACAACTCTCCTCTTCTCGTAATTCTTACACGACAATTGGTGCGGAAAATCAGTTTTTTAACAAAAAAAAATAATTTCTCACTGAATTCAATTCACTCAATTTTCGTCCATGATATCCAAATTACACACATCAGTTAATATTTACATTAGAACTCGTGGAATAATTTCAGTTTTTGTGATGTTCTCGATTGATGATTATTGCTTTTAAATGCATTCTTGAAGTAGGCTATTGACTGTTGATACAGGGGGTGTAATAGCTGAGTAATATGGTGGTCAAAACACAAAGGTTGAAGTAGACCAAAAAAGGTTTCACCCTTGGCTGGTTCTTTTTCGGCCCAAACGAAAATTATCTCAGTTTAGTGATTCTTACTTTTGTTCGCTTGAAATTCATTGAAAAATTTCTTATGCATAAGGGCTTCACTAAGGAACAAAAACCACCCATGGGTTGGGGCTGACGAACAGTTAAAAATGGCCGCCTGTAGTGATGACATAATAGATTTTTTTCGATTTTCACTCGGGATCGTCTCCAAAGAGCCTTATTAAGCTCGTGCAGACAACTTGATTATAACGTAGAAGTTACTTGGTCGTCTGCACTCTGCCCCAAAGCCATACCAACTTCTAGCTCATTGACATTGACAATACCATCTTTTCTCAATTTTTTGCCGCCCCCGCAAGAGGGCTTGGAACATTAGGTAATGCTCAGATGCAAAGCATTTTTGTGAACTGTTCATAACAGAAAAATAAATAAAGTTAGTTCTGTATACTACATATACCACATGAGTGTTATTTAGTACATGTTAAAACACTGTTGCAAAACCGTAACGGCTCTGCGAGTGGTTTTGATTGAGATGATCATGGTGAATTGTGCTGGTGTTTTTTAATCATAGCAAATCTTCTGGATTTTCCACAGGAGTCTCGTTGGCCTGTTTGTAAATACAAACTATTTGGAATTGATATTATAAATTTGAATTAGAAGTTCTCTTAAAATTTAAAAACTTAACATATATTTAGTACATTATTATTAAGCCTTACACGTCCATTCAAAAACTTGGACCGTATTTCTGAATGATATTGGCCTAGACAGCTATAGCGATAAAAAAGTTTGTACACAAGTTTTTATCAGACTCCACGTGCAGACTTGATTTGGTTGTTGACGACTCTGGAATTGAAAGAGGGACAGATGCTGAATCCGGGCACTAGCGGATTGTATGATCATGGAGGGGTACCCCCAAACAGCAGCAGATTACAAAGTTCCCATAAGAGCCATTATGCGCAAAACCTTTGCTCAATACTGCGCCGCAGTTGGCACGAGTCATATTTAAATATTCACCCCTGGAGCCAATCCCTCAGCCGCCATTGTTAACGGGACCTTCCTCCACTATAGGGCCCCATTGGTGGACATAGTCGTATTGGCCGTGAATGCAAATTAATAAATGGATTGCTACAGTGCAGTGGGGGTGAATAAACTGGAATAGTTTTAGACTACTTTTTTGCGGTACATTTACTATGAAGGGGTTGTAAATTATGCGCAGAAGTTTACTCTCGACGTGGAGACATTTATCGACTTTTACAAAAAACTTAATATTTTTTGTGAGTTATAACAAGTCACCTTGCCTTGACTTTGGCAGTACCAGTCATAGTCGTTTATCAGGTAAATGTGCATCTCGAACAAATGATAAACATTTAAAAGACTTCCATTAGGGATCATCCATAAAGGACGTCCTTATTTTTCCAGGTTTTTAGACCTTCCCCCCCCCTTTTCTCCTCCCCCCTTCCCCCTTAATTGTTGATTAACAAAACAATTTTTAATATGATCTTTATAAATTTTTACATTGAAAATATGACCATTATTGAACCACAGACCTACTGTGGCTACAGAATTAAGCTGAAGAATTAAGCAAGAAAATCGAAATAATACAATCAATTTATGATCTAAAACTGCTGACAGTTTAAGCACAAGTTGACATCCGGACGTCCTCTTTCCTTGACCTCCTCCCCGTCTGCCTGTATCCCATTTTCACATACCTCCCCCCCCCCTTCCTTCCATCCCTTTGCCGGACGTTCTTTATGGATTCCCTTATTAAAAATTTTCAGTTAATAACATACGTTCAAAAGTGTCACCAATAGACGAATATAAACAAAACCTTACATTGAGGTATTCACGGTGCATCGTTTCGAGTTGGCCATTACGAATGTTTATTAGTATTTAGAATTCGTATATAGAACTCGTAATATAGAATTCGTTAAAATTTTTAAAAGAAAACCTGTAATGTGGATGTAATTAACTTAGATGCTACTTAAAATTCTCAATTACTATGATCTTTCTTTTTCCTTAGTAAAATTGTTTTAATTTTGAAGCATTTTTAACTCGTGTTCCAGAATTATTGCAGGTGTTATTAGATTTTATCTCGGACATGGCGATAACTTCTTGGGATTGGCTGCCACCACTTTTTATTTTAATGTTAGTTGTTATGCATGGTAAATTCTGTTGTCTCGCTGCGCCCTCCATGGTTAAAAAGGAGAAAAAAGTCCCGTGTGTGTAACCCCACGTACCGTAGTGGGGGAGATAAAATACAACGCCAACCAACGGTGCAGTTGGGAAAGTAAAAGTGGGGGTGGTTAAATGGAGAAATCCTATGCAAAACATTTGTCAGTGTCCCCCTACACTCCTTCTTATTCAGTCTTCCATCTTTTGAATTTGTGCAAGAATTGAAAATTTCTACACACAAGAACGTAATAATGCAGCAGCACGCTTGCAGAGAAAGAACGTTGCCATATTTACTCTAGGAAAAAAACCGGTTGAAATGTTTATAATGGATGCCTGATGGGTAAAAACGTTAGTTGGTAACAGATTCACGTAGTGTTCATCTGTTATTTAATTACTTTACAAAGTGATATCCAATCTCCAGAGTTCCAGTTTCGCCCAGACAAAAAAATGTTGCTATCCATTTGAGGTCGAATTTCGAAATTTTGTTTTTGTTGCATTTAAATCGAATTTATCGGATCCCCCATTTTTATTTGGGTTAATTGGAGAGAGCTCTACCACCAACTTGCTTTAAATTGAAATTCCTTATTATACCTTTATTTACCTCATACTTTGATATCGATGAATTTGATATACCAATGGTAACGAAATTGGGAATGGAACGATTAACTTCCAAAGAATCAACATTATTATATCAACTAAGTAAAATGTTTAGAAACAATTGCATCATACGAACATTATGACATGTCAAAATGTGTATTGTTGGTTACAGGGATGGGACCGTGTTAGGGTGGGGGTGGGGGAAGATTTGTCCACACGTGCGATGAGCCTCTCCTATACTTCAACTAGCATAAGGGTCTAAAAATCCCTACCCAGGCATCCCCTCCCTCCCTCCCTTTTATTGTACTCTAGCTAACAATGGCATCATATCACCCATATGGCGTGTGCTCAACTGTGCTTAATCTAAAAGTCCTATGCATATGTAAAACCATTTGAGACAAATTTTTATGCCATCTGCAGCTATTTTATTTACCCTTGCTATCAAAGCGTGCAGCTTCCTGCACCCTGCTCGCAGTGTAGTGATGGATCAAAGTACACACCCTCGCAACGACCAGCAAGAAGGGGTTATCGCCCTATCTCGCCATGTTTGCCCACCTTACAATTACATCTTGGACATTCTGGCAGATTTCATATTGGGATAATATTTTTTGGAAAGTCCTAAATGTTTGTAGGCAAGAATATGGACTCACTGCTTTGTTTGCTCGTAATTCCAAACCGTAAATGTCGATCATTGATTCGGTGTACGAACATATGGCATTATTAATAATATGTACACATTGATAACAGGGATGCTCAGACAGACGCTTCGCAGATCTACTTTGGCAGTTGCGAAGTTTAAAAATTCACTAAAGGATATCGCAGTTTTGAAACCAATCACTGCCTTCCTTTTGCGCACGTGAGTCACGTGACTTCACGACGGCTAAGTGCGCGTAGCTCTATTGAACGTCCCGAGGTGGTGTCTCGAATTAATTGCATTTCTTAACTTCATAACAAAAACTTAATGCGCGTATTTGGTGGTTGTTGCTACTATTTGTTTACAATAGCTGTACTCGAACAGACGAACACAATTTAGCGAAACGGCAATGTCGACTTTTATGAACGGCCATAGCAATATTGTACAGACTGCTTTTGAAGGGCCGTTCATAAAGGTCGACATTGCAGTTTCGCTAAAATTTCTTCGTCTGTTTGAGTACCGCCATTGAAACGGTGAAGCACGGTAATTGTCGATTATTAAAAAATCTAACTTAATTCTAACGCTGGGAATTTGGACATGCGCAATGAATCTTAGGATGATTAGGTTAGCTTCTGACTTTTGCTTACTCGCAAATGTTACTCACGATGTAATTTTTTCGTTTTATAAGTTGACACCCGTGTAATTATGGCGCTCGCAGCTTAAAAATGTCTAATTAACTGAAATATCTGCCGTGAAAACTAGGGTGTACGGAGGGATGTTGAATCTTCTACCAAACTGATGCTAAAACATTGCGCAACATCGTGAACTCTTAAACCACCGGCCACCTGGTGGCATATGCGCGTCAAATGGTTTCACGAAATGCTTCGGTAGCTCCTAACTGGCGATGCGTGGAAATTATATTTGGTTTTTAGTAGATCTATGAAATGGGAATAATAAGGGGCAGCAATTAAGGGGGAGGCCCACATGGAGCTGCATGGCGCGTGCTTTGTGGAGAAATGCGCACGTGGGGCTATGCGAATACGTGTGCAACTGATGGAGGGGTAAAAGAATGGGATTTATTGACCCGGTGGTGTCTGATGGCCCAGCTGTCGCATTCGAAAACACGATGGACCTCGCGTGCCCACCACTTATTGGGACCCCCTCAATTCTGGCACGTGCTGCATGCCGGACAATGCCGCGTCTGCATGGCCAGACGTAAATTAGCAACACAATTACGATGTACACTGCACATAGGAAAGGATACGGGACGGAGGTATGGCAGCACCTTTTGGAGAGAATATGCAAAAGTTTCCATTTTTGAATACTACGTGGAAATCTTGTGCATTGATGGAACCCTATGCTCGCTTTTATGCGAGAACATTGCTTTTGGAGTTAGTTTTGCGATGTCATCCTAAACGTTAGGCCTCCCTCGATAAGTCATTGGTTTTATGCATCCAATCATCGAGTAAAAGAACATGCCGCTGCAGGGTAATTTTTGCCAATAGAATGAATTGAAGATCACGTGATACCGTCATACCCAACATGATCGAGGAAGTACATGTTGGCGAAATTGTATCATTCCGTTTTCCGAGGGTTCCAGACAAGCTCATGATCGCGACAAATCGTGACATGCAAAAACATGTATACACTAAACTTGACCGCCATTTTTAAAATTGAGCAGTGGCCACAATGTTCGTGTAGTTGAAATAACTTTTGCACCGTTGTTTATTTGCCAAAATGTTTGGCCGCAGGGCCTCGTACGCGAAGGTTATTGCGCTATTTCGTAATCTATTATCAACATTTGATATTTTGGCTTTCATTTTCCGGGTTTGGGATATCCCTTCCCGGCTAGGAAGTCCAACGGAGGTACGGTAGTAACGTTTAGGTCAAAGTTGAACGCCGCCAAGGATCAGCTGCCCGACATAGTCAATGAGAGTGCGTCGGATTGTCCACCCTCGGACTCGTGCTTGGTGTGCCCAGCTGGACCAATATGCTCTCGTGCCTATAGATAGGAGGTCGTCCATGATGTTGTTGACACCCACCCTTCCTCCCTCTTTCCCGTCCATTGTGGGGGCACGTGCCAATAGATGGTCCAGCTGTATGCTAACGAGATGATATTGTGTCAATGCCGCTGATAAACGACGTCTGTGGAAAATGATGACAAACACAACCTCCGTTAGAACAAATTGATTGCCAACAGTTTTCTAGACTCGTGCTATGTTATTGACTTAAGTAGGGCGGCGATGCAATGGCTTACCTTCCGTTCTAACTTTTGGACTGTAGACTTTAAATAAGGTGGCTTGATAGCGATTTTAAAATAACTTTCAGCGATATTGAATTCAGTTGTCGAAACCTCGCGATTTCTTAATGCAATCTTGTCAATAATGACATAGGGCTTAGCTTAAGAACATATGACTTAAGTTATACGGAAGTTTTCGGTTGTACCCTGGGGAAAAAAAAACATGGAAAACATTTTTTTTTGTAATGTTTTTATTGGTTGCTATTGGTTTTAATTGTTTTGAATTGATTTCTAATGACCAATACTGATTTGCATTGACTGGATCGTAGAAGCCAATAGAAAGATATCGTTGGACAATTCGAGTTCTATTGACTTCTATTGGCAACCTCTTGCCTTGCATTTACTGGATCATGTAAGCCGATAGAAAAGACCATTGACCAATGACTTCGGACAACAAAACAATAGAGGTTTTATTGAACGGGAGAAAACATGGCATCGCAACAAATGCTCGAACACAAAAGTGCTACTCAGACATCAACCTTTGTTGTTAAAAACAGCAATAATCTTGAGTGAATTTTTTAAACCAACTAGCGTTCCGAATTTGCTCACGTGATTTCACGAATACATGTACTATTGCGCGATATGCAAAGCATTTGTCAGAGTACCTCTTTTTGAATGATTTTTATAGAGTAATTGCATAGTCCATCGTATCATGCATGTATTACTGTAGATACACGTGCAAAACCATGCTCAAAGAATCCATTTCTATCGTTGCATTATTTATTTTATTTTTGAAAGCGAAACAAGTGGCTATGGGGAATAATGTCGCTTACTTTAGCGTCTTATTCACTCTCGGGCAAAAACCACAACTCGAATATGTAAACTTAACATTTCAATATTTCCCATCATGGCCGTTCGCGCACGTGCAAAGACCATGCAGTCGCACAATACCAGATCAAAATAAGTTTTTAGGCTACGTACATGTACATACTGTAACGAACCGGTCAAACACTGGACTCGTCATTGGTCATTTATCCCAAACATCGTGTATTTTTTTTTTTTTTGAGTTGCTCGTTCTGTGCGACTGCGCCACAGTGGCGGAATCCACGTTCCGCCATCTTTTTACTCTGGTCCTTTTCAAACGCTTTTCGAAAGCGGGGAGGCGCCAAAGCGGAGGTCCTCGCAGCTGCTTTTGAAATTTTGGAAGAGGAAATTTGGGCGCGCAGCTGCCATTTAAAAATGGCCGGGAAAAAAAAAAGGCGCGGGGCCACACCTGTATTTTAATTTGAAAAGGAGGGAAGCAGGTGATAGCGACCGGGAGATTTAAAGATGGCGGCCAAACAGGAGCACGTGAAAGCCATTTAAAAATGTCGCCCCTTATCATCCAGCTGTCTGCCGAACAACAAAGGATTCGGGGAGTGTAGGGGTTGTTGCCACGGTGACCGTTCTCGAATAAGGGGCACCCCCTCTCCCTTTCGGGCAGACTAGAGTATTGTTGATGATGGGATATGACGTAAGCAAACTGGGCCCTGTAGTGCATGCGCTTGTCCTCCGTTAACCTCTTTGGGTCCATGGGCATTTATTTCCACAGGGGGACGAAATGACGGGGGGCTCATTTTATTAGGGGTGCAAATGTTGGCTCGTTTATCTCTGTCGAAATTTGCATGCACCCTGTACAATCGAGTCAGTTCTCTACAGGGTGCATCGAAAGTGGCGATTAGGGGGTGGTCTGCGGACGAATTCCGACTGTTAAGTTGCGATCTCTGGAGTCGGTGGTCATTTTTTTAAAAAAAAGCTCGACTTTGTGGTTAACGAACCATCTCGAACTATGAACTGCAATTGGGGGTAAACCTGCATTGGATTGAATCTGTAGACTAGCTTTCAAAATTATTGTTGCGATATCTCTGGAGTGATAATTTTTCCAAAGTTTTTTCAATTTTTTTGTTGTTGCATGGTCAACAAACCACTTTGTATCATAAACTACGATTAGAGACCAATAGTGGATGCACCTACTGTGGTTGTAGTGTGCGATGCCAACTTCCAGATTAATTGGATCTGCAATAGTTGAAATTATTTTAAGAAAAAAATCATTAAATTTTTTAGTGAAACCGAAACTAAACATTTTCTTGAGCCGTGTACTTTTTATTTGTATGATTTGCTTTTGTTTCCTCCAATTTTTTTTTATATTCTAAAACTTAATTTTTATTTTTTGTTTGTTCGCAGAATTGCAGTTTTCGCTGTACAAGCCATCCCTGATCGCCGTTTCTAGTCTGTGCGTGGCTGCCCTGGGCTTGAACGTGAAATGCAACGTCGTGGATAGTATGCGAAGCATAATGCAGCGCATCACCCACCATCCTGCGAATCCAGTCTCAACCTGCATCGTCCAAATCGAGGAATTGTTCTCTTCCAGACTGGCCAGCATACACCAGATGGCTGTGAGTAACGCCAAACGTTCGTCCCACGCCGGCAGCAAAACGTCCAGCGGCACGGCGCCCGATGACCTCTGCCAACCCGAGACGCCCACGGATGTCCAAGATGTTCATTTCTAAGAAGTTGAAGAAATTGATCTCGTGAAGACAGATCTCAGTGTTTGTGGCGGAGAGAAATCTTGTAAATAAGAAGAGTTTCGCCCTCCGTTGAACACACTTTATCTATGCATAGTCATTTATAATTTAGTCGTTTGATAATACGACACCCGAGTCATTGCACCAACTGCCACTGTAAATATGTCGAGGACTGGAATAGGAGATCAATTACTAGGGTTTTGTTTTTGGCGTCCATAATGTTTGTAATTTATGCAGATTTCTAATTGATGGACAACTGGGCAACGTTAAATCATTTCAGTATCAAAAAAAAAAAATCTTGAATCTAATCAGCAAATTTGGCATATTTTTGATAGAAGTTTACTAAAATTTGGTGTGCTATTCAACAAAATTCAAACTTTTGAAACTTATAATATAGTGTACTTTCTATACAATGTTGCCCAATTTCAGGAAATACTAGACATGGTCGTTATACAGTGTAATTAATGTTTCACTGGCTGCAAATTTTACGAAATCCAATTCGCTTGATTTATTTCCTATTTGGCATTTTCATTTGTGAAATCCACGTTTAGTAAGCTTTTGCAAAAATATTTGCTTGATCTTTAGGACCATCTTTAGTGCCTTCTCTGTGCCCGGTCTGGTGCACTTTAAGTTTTCTTTAGAACTTTAATTTTCTAAAGCATGCTAAGATTCGTTTTAATTGAAATTTCACTGGAATGTTATTTTCCAGTTACCGCTTAAAAATAATCTGAAAAAGATGTACTGCACGTTAGCCTTGTCCAATGTTTCATGTTAAAACCAACGGCGATTTCCAATTTCCTGTTATTTCTATGAAACCTTCAAGTTCAGACTTGTTTCTGTCCGATTTGTTATGAAAGCTGTAGTTTCATAATTGATGTGACGCTTGATTTTGTGTATGAATCAGCCACAATTAATGAAGTTAGTGATGATGCAATATGTATTATTTTTATTCCTAACTCCATCACAAATCGATGGATTTTGCACAATGTCTATAATTCTGCACCCTTTTTTGCATTTTAAATTATCCATTTAAATAGTGGAATACAGCTCTGAAACCAAAGCAACACGTAAATGTACCTGTATTTGATAAAGCAAATACGATGAAAAAGGACGGAAAATGATCTCGCCCTGAAAATAATTTTTCCTAGATATTCAAGAATGATGCCTGACATATTCTAATGTGCGATTTACAAAAATTGATTGTCATTATGTTACAAAAGTTTTGATTCGCTATAAATGTGGTTAGTCATTTTCAAACGATTTGAACGTTGAAAAATGTGCCATTTCTGCAGTGTCAGATCTCAAATTTGGTGACCATATTTCTTATTTTGAATTGTTTTTAAAAAAACATTATTTTATAATGGTGTTTGACATTTAAATCGAAAGTGTTTAGTATTTAAACCCCAGAAGCATCAATCTGTTTACCGCAATCCTTTTCGCTAAGTATAATGATATTTTCATAAATGTGAAATTGCCATTTAATTATTAGATAGCATAAGTTACTCAATTATGTTACCATCAGCTTTACTGTTACAAAAAAAGTGTTATGAAAATAATCCACAGACTTATAAATGTATAAATCGATCTTGTACATAAGTATTTGCTGTACAAACAAATTAATTTAAGACTTTAGTTTACCAAAGATATATAATTGATACGTTTTTTTCAGTTAGTGACGTAGAATATACATGTATATTTATGCTAAAAAACTATACTATATGCAATTTGCAGTTTTTATAAGAATATTAACGAGGTTGAACGAAATAGCTTCTACTTGTATTTTCACCTATTTTCTCAAAGATCAGTCTACCTCAGTTTTTGTGGATTGATGAAAATAAGATGGCAAAATGAAAACATCCTTTCATTAATTTCATTTAATTTATAATTTTTTCGCTCTCTCAGATTACCTCATTATTGCCAAAGAATTTGCATTTAGTTCTGTCATTGATTCACCTTAAACCGTGTCACCTGAAACATTTACCATGTACTGTATGCAATTTTTTTTATTTTTCTATAAATAAATTATCCAGTTTTATAAACTCTAAAATGTGTTCGGACAATATTTTATTCTGAGTATTCATATGGTTTTTAGCTATCATCAATGCAAAAATGGATAAAATTTCTCTAGTAGTTATAGTATTTCTTAAAATAATATTAATAAATTAAGTTTAATTCAAATCAGTTATTAATTGTAACCAAAGTTTTAAAGTTCGTTGCAAATGAAGTATTGTCCATTATTATAATTTTTTTATTTAAAGACGGTTATTGGGGTGATAACGTGCACGAATAGTTGATTTTTATAGCAATCATTCATCGTTTCGTGAAATGCTACAAAAGAGAAATAAAAATTCCCATTTTTAAATTTGCCCCACAATTATGGGTTGCCCCTCACTCCAGCTATGGAATTACCGAGCGACCCTTCCAGAACTAAAGCGGTTCAACGCACCGAAAAGGACAAAGGATGAAGCGCCGTTCAAACATTGTGTAAGCTGTCATGGCCACTTGTTTATTTCCTCTGCAGCTAGTTCCGGTGGTCTGATCAGCTCGCGTTCTATTTGTTTCTCAATATTCTTATTATTTAAGGTAAGTTATTCTAATATTTTACAAATTTAAAAGTAACTACATAAATTGTTAAGTTCTCGTTTGTTTCAGTAACAAATAGGGCATCTGTGATAACTTGTGCAGGGTTTATACGCAGTTCAAATAAATATGCTTTCGATGGTGCAAGTTCATTTTAGACCATCGTTCTTTAACCTATTTAAATCGAAATTCCTGAACTGTTTGCTGCATGAGTCAGATATTTGATAACGAAATTGAAGATCAAAGTTACGATTTAGTATTGACACCCGAATTTAATTCTTCAACTGCGCATAATTTAGCCTTGAATCAGGCCATCGCAGAATACATTTTGAATATGTTTGTGCACATTGAATGTGTTTCGAGATGTTCATGCTCGCGGTTTGAAAGGTTATATAAAAGATTCTTGGTGAAAGATTGACCAAAACCATTGAATTATGGTACTTTACTGAGTGATAGCCAGCTAGCTACTAAATGTATAATAATCAGGCATAGGTCGAACTGGCTACGTACTTTAATTGAGTTTTATAACATTTGTTTCTCTCAGGTAAGTAAACAACGTTCTACATGTAGCTTTATAAAAGCTCTATATCCATGCAGATGGCTAGGATTTTTGTGGAGTTTTAGTGGTAAAGCAGATTAGCTATTCTAGCTGTCATAGCTGAAAATGACGGTATTCAAATTTTATAAGATGTTCGATATCTTTGATATACCATACATAATGCGTTATCCATTTTCTGCGATTATACCACTAGACTTTATAAATACTGTAGGCTATTATCTACTCTTTCACTATATGCCAATACACTAATGCTAATGTAAAGCCGCTCTGTCATAACTCAAACGTGGACATTAAATGTTTCTGAACCCAAGTTAAAATTACATTCTGCTCTTTCAAACTTGTGAAAGGGCCTGATGAGAGGCCCTTTTGATCGCTAGTCCCATGCCCGTTGGGATACGATTGTTATTTTCTGATGACAATGTAGCTATATGTAGTAATATGCAAGTTTTTTATGCACTTAATACTTAATCAAGAGGATCTGGGATATCTGTAAAAATTTAGTTAATGTGATCCATTATGTGACCATTTTAGAATAAAAATACATAGCAGGATGAATCGCATCTTGCGAATTGTTAAATTTGTAATTTTGCATTTTTTTCGCATTAATTTGCATTATTTATTTTTATAAGCCTCCGGTCATTTGTAGCATTTGTTTTCAATAGGCTGTACAGTACATGTAATAGTTGTAGCCTACTGGCAACCATAACCAGTTATAAAAGTCATATTGATAGTATCAGAAACTTCTAGAAACTTTGAGTGATCAAGTAAAAACGAGTGTTTACCCAAGGCTATTTTAAAATTGTAAATTCCACTCTTATGTGTTAGTTAGATCTGACAAGAAAGGCGGTCATGCTTTCTGTTAGTCTGGGCTCGTATCATTAACACAATTCTGTCACCTAAATTCCAGCCATGCAAAACATCTGAAGCGTGTTGATTCATCTCCCAAGGGTAGCCTTTTTTTAGGCAAATTTGTGGGTTTAAACACTGTTGTTAAGTGCAATCAAGATACACTCAACATGCATGCCAAATTATTTTTAGCTCTTTGGATTTAGGGATAGTCCTGTAAGCCTGTGGAAAGACGTGCTAACTAGCTTACTTTCTAAGCCTTTTACACAACTGACTTGATTATTCATTCAAGTAGATGTCTGAGATGTACACACACGGTATTGTTGGTTTTTTCTTGTTACTTCTTCCTGCTGCATGGTATTAGATCATTTTCTTTTGTTTTGTTTTAGTTTCAATCTTTCTTATTAAACATTTGGTCACTTGTGAATTTGGGACGGGACTTGTTGAAGAGAATTGTCCTGGTAAGTATGTCATGAACATATGCACTTTTTGCACGAGGCTTTGGATGCTTATGGAAATGCTTATTCAGGTTAAATATTGAGGTAGGTTTTCCAAACCCTGAGGGTTCCTTGTTTTTAACTATTAAACTGTGAGTATTCAAAGTTGAACATTTTGAGTCATGTTTAACATGACTCAAATCTAAATTACATGACAAAACCCTTTGATGTAAATTAATTTAGCAAAACAATATACAACATCCATCCATTTCAAGCTGGGGGAATTTCAGCCATTTTGAAGCAGTTAGTAACAGTTGAACAATGGGCAACAATTACCATTCTTGAAAGTTTTCACGAAGATTTGTCGATGCTGTTCTGAAAGTATATCTTAAAGGGAAAAATTAGAAGAAAAAAATGTGAAATTTTTAAATATGTTGAAAATAATGGACAAAAAGATCGGCACAGGCTAGCCTCAACAAGGGTGACGGTCTACTTCTGTTGCTCCTGCATGCTATCAAAACATGTTAATCAACTAATTAAGCACCTTGTGTATGCTGAAAATTATTGGCAGCCAGTCAATCTATATAGGCTACTACAGTTTAATGTTTAAAAACCTGAACAAACCAATGCGACTATCAATCTCTTGTTAGTATTGGTAGCCTATACACGCTTAGCTCATGCTTGCCTGTGCAAATACTGTGCCTGCAAATTACATTTTTATTCTAAATAATTGTTACTTTTTTATATAACAACTAGGTGTAATAATAAATATAGTAATTAGCTCTGCTACCATGTGACCGACACGAGTTGCAACTTCTTTTATAAGAAAAAGTGGAGCATTTTGCTATTGGTTCACCCAATCACTCATCTAAATAATTATAATTAGCAAATTCTAAAAGATACATTTAGGTCTAGGCCAAATGTTTGTCTAGTTCATATATTTGGAATTAAAGTTAAAGCTGTATAGGCATATGGCAAGCAAAGCTTGGAAACATATTTTGAATGTCCCAGTTAGGAAATTAAAAACAAAAACAATATAACAAAATTGTACAATGTACAATGTACACCTTTTCAAGGAAATTATTCCTGGTTTCATATTAGTTTTAGGTAGATTGCCTGATTATGTGTTGCCATATTTATTTTTGGAAATATCTATGCCTAAGAGGCGGTTGATTTACTTGAAATTACCCCACTCTTTTAAAGGCCATCATGGCGTCCAGGAAAGACCTCCCAGAGCGAGGTCGAAGTTATGATAACAGCAGTAGTGATACTGAGGAGGCTGAACCCGAGGATCACCGCCGTGTTTACAAAAATCGGTTTGGGTAAGTGACATTTTAACACTTTAAAATGATGACAAATCCATACCAGTTTGTGTTGCAAAACACTCAACTTTTTTAAATTATCTATCAACAAACGTTTTCCTGGACTTTGGTGAAGTATGTTGTTTAATTTGTCATTAGATTGTCGGTCTATTATCTTATCTTTTCTGATAGGGGCTAATAGTTATTCATATTTTCAATAGTAGGACACATTTTTAGGAGTGTTTGTCCTTGACTAGCAATGTAACCTAATGCTATAAAGCATTCCAGTTACATTTTCGAATGCCAGGATTTTGTCCAACTGAATCTGTTTTATGTTTTATATGACATATTCAATCTATATCCTGGGGTTGGTCATTTTACCTGACTTGCATTTTTCAGTATTGTTTCTTCAGTATGGAGCTATCTTAACTATAATGTTCGATTGGTTTTTTTTTTAATTTCCTGGGTTTCACCTTTGTGATGACATAAATGCAATGGATGACCATCAAAGTAAAAACAGACAGATGCTTTGGGGATTGATGGCATTCAGCCAAAGGCAGATTCCGTTGCCATGGCAACTGCCTCCTTAACCAATACTCATGTTGGAGTAGTGTGTGGCATTGGGGTATCCAATCTGTTTTTATCCTTCGATTTAATAGCATTCGTTCCTTAAAGGATGCAAGAAATAACCATGATGGAAACGCTCATTCACCAGTCTTTAAATGAGGTAATAAATAATTAGCTCTTCAGTTGTGGTTGGCATTTCAAAGTACTCCCCTTTTAATCATTTAGCAAAAGTTAGTTCACAACCATATCTAATTATCTTTACTTAAAATACTTAAATATGTAAATGTTTTCTCTGTGACTGATAAATTCCTGTTATTGGTAATTATCTTCAGTGGAGCTGAATCAAGAAGCGCTATGGATAATAGGCCTCGTGAAAATTTGCCAATGCTGCAAAACTTGTCAGATATTTTTATGTCACCATTCAGTTCCTTCTCAACTCGAAATGAGAAATCGATTTTTGAAACATGTTTTCTACCATTTCTTTTTTTTCTTTCTTTTTTTTTTGACTTCGAAGATACTCTTTGAAATGATAGTGAAGATCATAGAGTACCTTAGTTCTGCAATTTGATTTCTAGGTCTTTAAATGGAAAATGTTTGTTTGATAGACTTTAGTCGTTTTACATTGTTTTTACTTTATCTTGACATTAATATTTATAAGGATTTTTGCTTTCTTAAAAAAATTGTTTCTATATATATCTGTTAACATTAATTACCGCTTAATGAAACTATTTTTGAACAAACATTGTACTGTTATCAATAATCGGACTTAATTTTTCGGCATTATTCTATGTCCCTTGTTTATTTAACTAGTGATAACGGAGTAAATAACTAGGCGATTGTCACATGAGTAAAAATTTATTATGGAAATGTTACTTTTTAGCACCATTGAGATTACACAGGATAGAACACCGATTTTATAACTTACTGTATGTCAAAAAAAGTTTAAATGAAAAGCGTTTCCTGTCTGCATATTTACTCAGTTAGATGCAGTCAGTTCGGTGCAAGTCAGCAAATAAATGCCGTATTGGGGGGATGAGGGGGAGGGAAGCCCATTTTCAAGAGGATTCTCTTACGTCAGTAGTGATTGATTTTACATATAATCATTCAATTGAACTTCTAACAGATTTTAGCTTTGTCTCTGGTAACTAAATCGACTTTTTCGATCAACAAAACGATCACGATACCCATACGTTTGAGATTTGACAAGTGTTCTGGCGATTTTCTGTTAATATCTGTCTTTTCCAAAGAAATGTGCGATGGCTATAATTTCTCTAGCCCATGTTACCATGTATCTGGTTCATCGAGTATTTTGATGCCCTGTTACTTAAACTGCAGGATGCTCTTTTTCTCGTGAGGCCTGAGGTTCCCGCCTGTCCTCTTTGTTGATGTCGATGTGAATAGACATTGTGCTCTTATTGTAGTCGGAAGATGGGAAATACGTGTTAGCACTACCAAACTGTCTATGGTGGATGCAGCGAGCAATTGTAATTGACGTTTAGTAGCTTCGCTATAAGAAAACGTTTTGAGTGCTTCAGTTAGTTTTCTATCTCTAATACTGTAAAATGTCGCTACAGTCATTAACCAACCCTCAACAGATTACTCCCTCGCTTCGGTTGTTTTTTTTTCCATTATAGCTACTATAACGATGCTCATGATGTCCGATTTTTTAAAAAGGTCCTCACTGAAATATTTGAGTGAAAATTGGTGTAGGTATAGTTGTGAGCTGGCAAGGTATAATATGCTGTACAGGGTGATTACTGAAGTCAGGACTCAAAGAAAAAAAAATTATATCTTCAAAATGGTAACAGATACGAAGATAATTCTTTCAAGTACTTCAAGAGTTCTTCTGACTTCATGAGCTATCCGGAACCCATATTCCCTGTGACCTAGAATGTCACGTTCAAGGTCATCCATGTGCTAGGTCTGCGGATTTTTTCATATATGTCAGAAACCGCTGCAGATACCTTAAAATGTAAATTAGAACGTTGTAGGGCGATGCCTAATTAGTATAATAAAGTTGGTTTCAAATTGTTTTGAACATAGCACAATGTT
>JAQGBX010000476.1:0-35596 GCA_034698745.1 Megaphyllum sjaelandicum | reverse complement strand
TCGAGCTGGTGAACTAGGCGGAACGGTGAACATTTCCCCTGAGTTGACTATGAGTCAAAACCATGAGTTAGACACTAGTCAAAAACAATGAGTTTACCCTCTTTATTTTTCTGTAAGGGAATTTAGGCATCCGTAAATACCCTTGTAAGCAAACCAAAGTTCATAAAAAATGATCGACATAAACTGATAATAACGACTTTGAAATTACATGCCCACCATTATCAAAATGGACGACGATTAAAGGTGTATATTTTAATTTTATGTTAACTTCGAATGAACTAATCAGAAAAAAAGGAACTTATTGGATAACTTATATTATAGTAACGTCATTTCCCTCAACTATGAAACAGTGCCGCCACACCTCAGAAACATTTATCATAAAATTTTCTCAAAAATAATAAAAAAAAATGAAATTTGCCTGGAAATCAGAGAGATGCCCCTACACGCATGCTGACATTTATTGATAACATTTTCTGGAAATAAAAATTATACGTAAGGACATTTTAAATGTGGTAAAGTTTGTGCAGGAAATTTTATATTCAACTCCCCTGACTTTTCCAGGTTTTTAAACAAATTTCCCTGACCATGCAATGACAATTACTATCAAAAATGAAATACTGTCCAGGATTCCAGGATTTTGCAAAATCGACACAGGACAATATTCAATATTTTGCAAAATTTAATGACGATTTTAAAAATTGATAAAAATTTTACAAATTAGTACTCGGAAAAGTTTAACTTTGTAATTTTGTACTCTGAAAAGGTTGAGAATTTGCAAATTCTGGGTAACATCTTCTGCAAGCTGACCTAGTATTTTAGTTTTAGGGTGGCAACACTGCTACACCACAATGGTTACGAATACGTACACCGGATATCAAAAGGTAGAAATTATGGGGGTAGACGATGTAATTATGAGGTTACCAAGAACATCCAACCAAATGATAACGTACTGCGATTACTTATTTAAGAGAATTAGCGATTTTATTAGCTATCTAAATACTTGAACATTCAGAAAAAATTCGCTGGGGATTGGAGCCCTACAGAACTTCCTGTAAATTTATAGAACTACGTTCAATTTTTACAAAGCTCAAAATGTTATTACTCCTGGTTATCAATTCCTGAAAACTAACAAAACTCGGGCAGTGACGATGTTGACTAACTTCCAAAACAAACGGATAAAAATTTATAGTAAATGAACTAATGACATATTCTATAGGAACAACTTTGTCAATTAACATTTCCAAGTGTCGTTTAACGTTAACTGGTCGCAAACTGAATAAATATCATTTTCGAAGTTCGTTTGTTACCTTATTCGCAATTTTGTGCAATTGTAAAAAAAACAACTTGGATTTGGCAACATTGGTTCTCATTTTTTATTTTTATGCAACATGCGCTGTCCAGCGAACAGTTGCTATATACATATAGTCAAAAGTCTCAGAGACCCACAAACCTTGGCTCCATGTTGGTTCAAAGAAATGTCAGCCATGGATTCTGAAGATAATGTTTCTGGATATAACTTTCTGTTAACTATTTATTTAGCATAAATTCAAACCCACGTACAAAATCATTTAAGGCCCTAAATATAACAAGACAACGTGTCGATCAATGTCTGAAACGCTTCATCGAGAGCATTTTAGAAACCCCTTATCCTAAAGTTCTTTTAGAAGCAAATGAAGACATTAATTCACCATGTGACAAATCTAGTTAACGTTAAGCGGAACTTTACAAGTTCTATGCAAGGCCATGGCGCACCAGACTAACTCTGGACATCTCTGCAATACCCATTATCTTTACACTCAAATATTTCTTGCAGTATATTATGTCTACTTCCGGTTTTCATACCCAAGCCTTGCAAAGAAACAATTTAGCGTTGCAACGCCGATGGTTTTGGGGAATAAAAACACCCGAATGAACGTATAAAATGCACACCACCATTATTATTTTTCACTTCGATTGCCCCAATACAGCGGAGTCAACGGCAAAAGTATGCGAAACAAAGTATTTCAAAGTCAGGCTTACGTTCTACAAAAAATGGAAGCTGCGTCAACAATGATATCGACCAAACAAAAGTGGTTCCTATGCACAGATACCGATTCACACAAGTAAAAAACGACATTTGCATCCTTTCGATCCTTTCGCTCGAAGCACAGTTCCTGTTATACTTGCTCCTTGAAACGCTTTGGAAAAGTAAAATTTAATACCGTTTTAACTACAATTTCACTAGGCTAGTTCAAGTGACCTACTGCAATCATCTCTAATTTCTAGCTGGATTTTTCGTGTTTTGCAGACAATTATTCAGAAACGATCACGCACTCAGGTGAAATTAAGAGGTGGGACCCCCATATTGTTCCATAAGCTTCAGTTTGAGACTTTTCCTCCTCTCGCAAAAGTCATGCTCAAGCTAGCGATTATTCAACTACCAAGAAGGTGCAATGCGCCACTGTCAACATAGCAAAAAAAGCAGGCATTCCCTTAATTACCACTGATCTGCGTTATTAGACTTGCCAATAAGCAACTAGTTCCCAGACTTTCTCGCACCATTACCGCCGACCTGTTTGTTAGATATCGAAATGTAACTAGTTTCTATCTTTACCTTAGTTTTTACGTTTATCAATGCGTGAATTTGGAGGAAGTTTATTATAGCTAGTCCAAATAATTTTAAATTTCTCAGGTTGGGGCGTCTGGCTTGCGCCCGAGCCGATATTTAGATAGTTATAAAGTAGACCCAAACAATCAAAACCTGCAAACGTACAAAACCTGATAACTGTAGCTCGTAACAAGGATCCTGATCTAATTTGTATAATCTGTTCAGTTATTTCGGCAATTATAGCATTCTGTTCTTACTTTAATAGTTTCAATTTAGCCGGCTAATTTTTCTAAAACCGATTTGTTTGCCTGCATGGAATAGGAGGCAAACAATTTCAATTTCATAGACAACTTATTCGAACGGCTACTTTCTCAATTTTTATCTTTGCAGTCTCTAAGAGGTTTCTTCCCCTAAAGTCGTCCTCTAACCTTAACAAAAAACGAATTAGCAAAGATTAATTAACCCTTTTAAACAGTTATTCAAGATCTTTTTCTACTCAACAAACGCTAAAGGACATAACCTGAGATATTAACTTCAGTATTCTCCATCAAGTGGTCGGAAATAATAACAATTACAAAAACCAATACACGACCATGAAACTTTGATTATAAGCGACGTTTCGACGCTTCTCTCTCATACCTGAAAACGTGGTGTGTTGCTGTGGATGATGTAGTTTTCATATTCTTGGTGTTTTGCAGTACCAGGGCTTGAATAAAGACGCATGGCGTCGAAACGTCGCTTTCATGGTCGTGTATTGGTTTTTGTAATTGTTATAACCTGAGATAGTCAAATTTCCAAAATTTCAAAGTTAAAGCTTGTAATCCGATAATGCTACTGTACAATGACACGTCGGCAACTGTTTTTTCCCAGCCCATTTCCACCTAGTCTGCAAAAATAGACTAGCTGAGTTTAGTTCATCAACACTGATTGATCAGCTTCAGAAGTTCAGCAATTTTTAAATTTTCCGGCAGGCTAAATAACAATACATGCAAGATTACTAAAACTGGTGATAACAAAGTAACCAAATCAGAACTAGTCTATTTTCAATCAGACATTATCCAGCTACCAGAGTACCTCGAGTTCGCGCATTCGCACCGACTTCTTAAAAAACTTTCCATTGCATATTCCAGCAGGACTAGTAACAAAAAGTCCGGCGTAACGGTACTGTGAGTTATTTAGTGGCATCACTTGCAGACGCAAGTCGCCCTAATTGTTAGAGCTACAGTGAAAGCAGCGCGGGAGGAGGCCGGTCGCAACGAAAAGTGCATGCTGGGGGGAACTGGGAAATGATCACGTGTTCACGTACAGCACACAAGGTAGTGAGGGCCACTGAAAACAGCTATCACAAGCCCATACTTAGCACTCAAAATGAATGGGATGGCAAAAGAGCCCCTGAAATATGGTCAAAGTTTGGCAGTGCTTCGTTTTACATTAAGATAAAATAACCAATAATGGCAAGATGTAAAAAAAAAAAAAACGACGATGAATGAATGATACGTGACAGCCATACACACGCATTCAAACCTGGTGGTACACAAAGGCATAAAATGACCAACTCCAACCGAAATTGTGAATAACGAATGAAGGAATTCAGTTTTAATCGTAGAAGTGTAGATGGACGTTGGGAAAGCCAAGTAGTGAGAGTAAAAAATTCCACTTTTTTGCATTATCAGCAGGCTAAATAACATGGCATGCAGAATTACTAAAACTGGTGATCCCAAAACAAGAAATTGAACATTGCTAAAGCATTCATAAAGCATCATATGATTCAGGAGTATAAAGTACCTATTTGTGCTCACGTGCAAAGCTCGTATAAATCCGGCCAGACTTTATTTTTTGCAAGATTGAAGAACGAATGGCAATCCTTACAGGCAACGCAAGCCAACGATTTCTTGACTTTCTCCTACAACTCAAATAAAAATTAAATTTCTACAATTCGAAAATGAAGCCGTGTGAAAACTGCTTCGACACATGCAATTAATTGGATTTATTTTCATTTTTTTTCCAACACTGATCTTAGTTATTACAGAAAATGAAGCGGATTGGAAGAGATGGGTAATCGTAATGCATTTTCAAATCGCCTTTGTACCACCAAGAATCAAAATGTCCATTCGAGGGAAAGGATCGAAAGGTACCGACGATAAAGGAGCCTATGAATGACGAGTGCAATTAAATAGTAGTTTTCGTTAAGAAGCTGCCAATAGGTATTTGCTAGTCTTAGGACGTGGTAGAGTCATTAATAACCCAAAATGATACACGAATATATATAGATATATGCAGCTAATAAAATACAATTTTTAATCCAACAACAAGTTTCAGTTTGTTTTAAAACTGGCCACCGCCACTCAAAGGGGAACGGGACAGAGGAACGACGCAACCACTCAGGCAAATAAAAATCAGGTAATGAGACTTAAATGATAATGGCGAATTAAGTTGGCAGGGTATTTAAAACACGTTCTTGAATAGCGATGACAACTGTCGTTTTTATGCTTTTTCTGCCTAAAAACCTTCTTTCTTAGCTATTGAGTGTATATATATAGAGGTATATATATATATATTAAACTTGAATTTTAACCTTACAGTTAGGCAGGCGTGAAATGAAAGATAAAACTGATATAGAAGCAGAAGACGAAGAAGAGAAAATGAGGTACCGTGATACGTTAATAAGACATGTTAGAAAATGGTAGAGATGGGGTGGACAAAAAGCCCAAGTCTCTATATAGAAGCCCGGCACCACGGGCACATTGCCTGGGGATTTTAGCGAGGCTCTACTCTTTTTGCAAAAATGAGAGGACACCCAAAATGATTGCTTTGAAATTCATGACATGCACACCACATTGAACACACTAGAGACACGCAAACATGCCAAAACGTTACTGGCTAAAATCCACGAGGAAGAAGAGTAGAGCCTCAGCGGGCGCACCACCAGAATGGACAATCCACGACTTATAATTTGTTTCTAGGAATCTACAGGTGGTTTGCTCGCATATGTACGTTGTGTTTCCCTTTTTCTCTAATTAAGACGCATATGAAAGTCTGATTTTAGCAAACATGCAGAACTGTGGGTATGACTTACTTGGCGAAGCGCCTGCCACCTTCTCACTTCCATTAATTACAATTAATAAATTTTTGTTACTCCCTGGCGCTCTTGATCTTTTTATCCCATTTCATAGTTAGCGATATATATCCGGGATGGGGGCTGTCGCTTATTTCTTTTTTAAAGTGAAGAAGCCCCTGCGCTTCTGTTCCTCCTTCCGCTCCCCTTCTGTCTTTGCCGGTAATGTTTGTGAACGAGATGGACCTGCAGAGCTGTCCTCTCCGGCCAAGGAGCCAATCTTTTGGATCCAAAGATTCATTTCATCCTAAAAAGAAAGGAGAAATACCAGTGAAAAGGCGAACAATAAACTCACATTGTTAAAGCAGCGCTTCAGGAAAAAAAATAGGAAAATCTCCAGTAAGTTGGTGATAAAAGTAAAATCTAAATTTATGTAAGCAAGTTTTGTACAATCAATAACTATAAAAATTAGAAAAAAGATTCATGCAATCTTGTTTTCATTCTCAGCCAGAATCTAAATTATGAATCATTAATTAAATCTTTTTAAAATGAACATAGTAAATTTAATCCCCTTAAATAAATAAATAAAAAAAACAGCACTAGAGTTCAAAATCTGCTTCATATTCTCAAACTTATGAATGAATAACCAGATTTTGTTCTGGGTTCTTGAGATTAGATCAAAAAGACAGTAGAAACAAAATGCTTACAGAAGAATGTTTCACAATATTTAAGTATTTTTTTTTGTTTATCCACTGGCCTTATACTAGCCCTCAACCCCTCTTAAAGTACTACGTATCTACCTAAGTTGAATAATTTTTTTTATAAATAAAATTTATAAGATTAGCCCCTTTATTTTAAAAAAAATCAAAATCAACAAAAACAATCTTATTTTATTCTAAGTAAAATAAAATCTAGTAGTTCTCTGTAATTCCCATGGAGAATGGACCATGCGTAGACCCTCTTCAGGGATATAAACTTGCTTTTTAAAGAATTCATTTGATCCTTCTATTGAAAACCAACATTTCCAGAACTACATCCTAACTAATACGTTATTCTCCATACATAAGCTGGATTATGCAATATATGTCTTCAGAATCACTTGATAAATTTTAATTTAACTCACATCATCTTTGGCCTGGAACAGGTATTCTGCACCACCGGTAAACCTGAATCAATATGAAAAACGTTGCATTATTATCAATACATGTACTTTAACAGTGGGAGCTTCATTATGATACATGTAAGAGCTACAGCCTACCCAAGTCTGAAGACATGCTTCTTTTTAGTGTAGCTACGGGCAACATCAACTGAAGATCCTCTTAAATCAATGGGAACTTCACCACGGAAGTAAGAATCAGGTTCCTTTGTACATAAAAGGGAAAAAAATTAACATTTTACATTAATATTTGCTATAACAAAATTTCCTATCATTCTGAAGAATTGGGAAGATGAGCTCTTTCAAATAAGAAAATTAAGGTACTTCCCCTCATAAGCTAAACACACGTTAACAATTTAATTTGATTTGGAGGTCAACATTATATAAGCAAGGCAACCTCACAAGAAGCATGGTTATTGATCTTAACAACATTACCCTGAAAAAATTTCACTTCTTTCTTACCCATTCAAGCACATTGAGTTTAACATCTAAGTGCATGACAATGTCCTGCCATGATCAATGAGAATTTTGAGGAATCGCCTAAATGGTAGTTCTTTTGGATAAAGGGTTATTAAACCGAGGTCCCACATAGATACCAATTGCTCTATAAATGTTAAATACTCCATGTGCATGTGACATCTCCCTTAAAGGCAAGATTACTATGTTGGTGACAATGGTACATTTCCAGATCCCCCTCCTGCGCAGAAATATGAAAACTCAAATCTCCAACACAACATAACAATAAGTCTTAACCATATCGAAAACTGACCCCTGCAATTTGTCTTTTGCATTCCAGACTAGAATTTAAAAAACGTATTTTGCAAAAAGATTTCTTCTAATTGCCTCTACAATTAAAACTCACCTGTTTATAGTGTTTCTGATCTTTAAAGAATGAAATTGTGCCATCACGGACCACCACGTAGACTTTATCCCAAGATCTAAGGATTCATAACATTATCATAAGACCCTGTTATGAGTATCGCCAATTCAAAACCTCACCATAACCCAGCCTGGTATACCTGTTGGGAGCCTTTTTGGCAGTGCTTTCCCAGACGTGTTTTCTCATCAAGGTACCTTCAAACTGTTCTTCCTCAGCGGCTCCACGAGTTGGACTTGGTCGTTCTGAAAAATCAAAAACAACCATTTCATATTTCAAACAAAACTAATTAATCAACATACCACATTTCAGTTATTAAACCATAGCATTTAACACTTTAAAAAATCTTAAAATACATAAATAAGTAGGTTAACACGCATTGATGAACATTTGAACGAATTCAGACTGTCAGCAAATCATGTTAGAAAAACATTTGGAATGTTAGAACAAGGCCTAAAGTATAAAATTAACAATAAATAATACATTACTAGCAAATTGTTTGACAGCTTTTTTAAAATCAACATTGACAATTAAAATTAAGCTTTTACATGAATAAATAAGGAATTAAAATCATCCCATTCAGACTGTGACCAATCGAAGATAACTAAGTTGATAACCAGTAGAAAGTAATTTTTGCGTATGATATTGAAGTCATTAGCTATTTTATTACATTTATTCTAACAATTTAGAAAAAAATTGAAAAAGAGCATTTTCAAAAACAATGCACCAATCACGTGGGTGGGTAATGAGTTTTAAGGGGCAACACCAACTTCAGGGCAACAGCATTCATACAAAAACTCATAATAGGGCAGAATAAAAACCAAGAAGCTCATAAAAGGGAATGGAGCACAGTCGAGACCAATATTTTAGGAACTGATCAGGCATTCGCCTGGAACTGGAAATAACTTTGAAGACCTCTGAAAACCAAACTTAAGCCAGCCAACCCAGGTTTTGTAATTGAACATCAGAGATGATTGCAAGACGGAGCATTTTCAGGGTGGCCACAAACGTTACATTTTCAATTTCCTTGACTTTTCCCTGACCAAAACTTACTCGTTAATGCATATCATTTTTTTGTCATAATGAAAAATAAAATAACAATTGCAATGAGAAGCTTGGCAAAAAAAATAGATTTTGTTACAAGTTTAGCTGAAGAGGATTGGGGCTGGAGCTGCTAGAAGACTGAGTGCAGGGAGAGCATTTTGCTTTTATTTAGGAAAATTTTCCTGACCACTCACAAATTTCCCTGACATTTCCTTGACTTCTCTGACGTTAAGAGGGATAAATTGTTATCAAAGAATTAATTTAAAATAAAAAATGACTGTACGTGGAACGTGATTCCATTCATAGAGGATATCAGTAAATCTCAAGAAAATATTGGACAAATTGGTTTGGCAAGCCAAGAATGTTAAAAACAACTATTGTTTTGTGAATATTAGTTCAGGATAGTACTAGTGGCAAGTTCACAGATAAAATGTGCAAAGAATGGCATGTAAATTTATATTGGTGAAATAGTTGATCATGAACTGGAATTATATTCAAGGAAATACGTTTTGTATTATTTCATTGCCAGACAACTATAACCCTTTTTATCAATATGAATCAAACAACCCAGGTTTACAAGTCAACTACTCCAGCATGTCTTTACCTGCAAGATCGACTTCATCATCGCTAGCCTCTCCAACAGAGGAGGCATGCGATTTTCGTTTGGGCCAACGGAAGCTTCGGAAGGGAGACTTGGAACGGGAGCGGGATTTCTTCTTATCTTTCTCCAAGGCGGGAGCTGCGACGCACGCGTTGACACAGCAGGCATGCAAGAACGAGGAGGGAGAGGAGACAAATGGAAGGAACCGGACAGTTCAGGATAGAAGGGATAGTAGTGCATCATGAAGGACAGTGATGACAGAGTGGAAAATAACAGACGTTGGATTCAGGCAAAAACAAGTAGGGAGGGAAAAGATGATGAGGTGGAAAATGTGAAGTTAGTGAAATTAAAAAAAAAAATACAATACAATGAAAACCTGGAAAATAACATCAATAAGGGACAGTGTCTATATAGGTGGCTCACATGGGTCCAACGAGCTATTGCAATTCTGAAAATGCAATGATCTGACGTTAATTAAAATATAAACAGTATAACCCATTGGAATTAGTTAATTTTTTACAGGAATATCCATAGATGTCATCAGTTTCTCAGCTAGATAAACAACTAGTGAGTCAAAAAATTACTTTGGAAGATATTCTTATCCGCAACATGTAGTCAAATGGAACCCTACCTACATACAGGCATTAATTAAATTAATTAAATGAAATAGGATCAATGCGTATTTCAACATTGTTTTTAATTTAGGAACAGTTCAGTTTATAAAAAGCAGGGAATAATCCTGGGTTTGGTGCTTTCACGTAAAAGCTCTCTCTAAAAAAGCCAAATAACGACACCAGAAATACTGTATTACGTTGCAGTTAATAATTCAAGTTCTTTATTGTTAAACATTCAAAGCCAATCTAGTTTACTTCCTGAAAGTACTGTTTCTAACTCCCCAATTCAGGCTATTTCAGACTTGCAAGGCCCACATGAAACACCATATAGAGTATAAAAACGATAAAAGGGAAGACAATAAATGGCACGAAAATTCGGAAAAGAACAAAGGGTTGTTAGCAGTGCGATAGGTTTCAAGGCGCTTAACCAGTGCGCCAAACGAATCCTTCCAGAAGCCAAGCTCCGACCCATTTCCAAGAACTCATCATTCAACCATTAGGAGTTCCCATTCCAAAGCCAACTTCCTTTCCTCCTTAACCACAAACCGGGCAAAGCTGAACGAAACCATCTCAAACATGTACCCAAATGCAAGAGCCACATGTGCGGCATTCTCAGCTTGCACTGGCAAGCCAGACAATCATCTGTACCGAACAACTGAATTACAGTCAGTACCAAGGCACCACCCAATTAGTCAGTGCCCAGTGAATGCATTTAATTGTGAAGTGAAAGCATATATGAAAGTATTAAATAGTTGATGAAAGCTTCAGAATTTCTCAGCCAGGAGAAAAAGCCAGTGAAGCAGGAGCCATCAACATTCACCGTAAGTGAATCTTAAACTTACCAGAAGTGCAGTAGATAGTATTAGACCAAAGAAAGAGAAAGAGAGGAGCTAAATTTACAAGTGCCGCATTCAGAAAGAACAATAATATTGCATTCGATGTTTTCATACAAGAATTACCCAGGTTCCATTTTTAAATTTATATTAGTTTCCAAGCCAACTGGCCAAGGCACATGGCATACATGACTTTCTCAACGTTTAGAATTAATAATAGATTAAATTTAGAATAAAAATCTGTCTGATATGTCTTATGCCAGCAGAAACGAATCACAAACTTAAAAATCAAGCAACGACAATGAAAAAAAACATTTACTAATTAATTATTTGTTTGGCAATTTTTATAAACATTCTGTCATATATTAAACATACTACAAATCTTGATAAATTTTCAAATATTTTTTCTTCCAAAGTTTAAAATTTATGAACCCAAAAAGAACTTAACTTTTGCTGCAGATTAAAATGCATCCTATAAGGACAGTTATTCGCACAAAGTTTTAGAAAATGAATCAGGAGAATTGTAATAAAGAAAAACTGTTTATATCAATGGGCACCCAAATCATGTATGAAAACGCTATTATCAATATAAATCACCAAATTGAGTGAATCTTCATGCAAGAGCAAAACTAATCCAAGTGTTCAAGCAAACTCAAAAACTATAAGACCTATTCATTAAGTGCAAACATAATTTGAAAATATTTAGGTCAGCTTTTGCAGTACTATAGAACAAATAACTGGTAAATCATTTTAAAATGTTTTGCAAACATTAGGTTATCCAGGGATCAGATATTACGATATATTTCCTCGATATCATTTACTCCCTGAAGCAATATGTCAATAGCATTGAAACATATCACATCAGTTAAATTGCAATAATAGCATCATGCTAGCCTAGATATTTTCAAGAGAACCTTTCTTTGAAAACAATTTAGGATAATAGCTAAACGATTCCACACAATTTACCAATTCCAATTAAAGTCCAGAATAATTTTGAAATATTTTGGAATAATTTAAGGTACGTTCGATTTTTAATCTACCTTCAACATAGCATACGTACAACACTTTAGCTGCCAACAGTATGATTTTAAATTATCCATATTTAATGAATCAAATAAAATTAGTTATGAAGCACAAAAAAAATTAAAAAGAAAAGCTAATAAGTGCTGTAAAAAATGAAACCTATTGAAACACTTGAGAATATTTTTTAAAAATCGATTACTTATTTTCATGAATCACAAATGCAATTTTGTCTACAGTGATAACAGCAAGTGTTCATTTAAATCATTGCACGTAACATCACATGTCAGTACTGGTAAATATTGGTTAAACACTAAGGAGTGTTAGTTTTGCCCAATTCTCGAGTGCTCATGCAAAAATAATAATAACATGCTTAAAATAAGATTAAAAAAACGATTATCAAACACATATTAATGAAATTATTAAATGAATAAAAAAACTGATTTTAATATTGTGATTAGCTAACAAATAAACTGAATCATGCTTACTTCCAGGTGCCGATTTAGCCTCCCTCACAGGACTGGCCTTTGAGCCTTTGGCTAGATAAGTTCGAAAATTTCAAGAAATAAAACCTGAACATTAGTTTCAAGTGCAATTTTGAAGAGAAGACCCGCTTCTGATCATGTGTGATCCAGCAGGCATTTACTTACCTCGCTGAGCAGCAACAGGCGAGTCAGTAGCTGTAACTGGAGATGGTAAAGGTTTTTCCCGAGGATGGGGCATGGGTTTTGTTCGAGCAGCTAGGATGGATACACAAGGAAAGACATGCCATCATGCAATAAAATATGAATAACGTGCGGTGGAACTAAAATATTTGGGGGAAGACAGGTATCATTCAAGCATTCAAAAAAAGAACAATACAAAGAGAAAAAAAAAATTGGACAACCTTTCCCTTCATTAGAAAATAGCTGAATTTAGAAATTATACATGTACAAGTACACTATATGCGAAGTATATTGCACCCAAAAATAAGACATGGATAAAAATAACCTGACAGGAATTCAAACAAAATCATTGTTGTTGAAACTTGCAAATTTAACTATTATACATTACCGGTAGGTTTATATCTGAAATTTCGACCATAATCCCTCAGTCTGCCCTAAAAATCTAGATGCTAAAATTCTTAGAATTGAAAGTAAAAAATATTTTGCCCACAGCAGCTCTCCATAATAAGGGCCCACTAAGTTTACTTAACTTGCTCGTAATAGCATCAGTGTAAAAAGGAGTGGACAACTAAATTTCCCGGATAATGTTTTTTATGTCTACAAGAAAGTGTTATAGATAGATAACGTCTCCTTCTCACTCAATTATTTTTGTACACAGCTTGAGATTAGCTTTCAGTGGTTGGGGAGATAGCAGGTAACGTGCACTTTCCAAACAATTAACAGGATAGATCGTGCAATAATACCAAAAATGATGAGTAAATAGGGTAATGACTGAATACCACCCATTTAGACATGCTAGAATGTTTCAAGAACATTCATGCAACATTTAGGTAAAGTAAGCTTCATGAAATATCCCTGAATATTTCATGAAAGTAACCTGTTTAACCTTAACTTTGTCTAATCGTCCAAAATCATCTTTGTAAACCAGATAAATCCCTGAAAATTTCTTTCCAGATCTCAGATAGATGAAATTCGTCATTACCTTCATGAACTTCTGCCTGTACATCTTTGTCTCCATTAAGAGCTTGCCCTTCTTCTGCTGTGATTTCTTGTTCCAATCTGTAGAAAAATAAAAATAAAACATGATTAAAGGTCCAAAACCATTTGCTAGAGAGACATCAAATTCTTAGAATTACCTTTCTGCAACAGATTCTTCTTCAGCAGCTGTTCTGGGCGGGGACTGCCTTGCTTGCTGCCGTGCTAATTCCTCTTGTCTCCTTTGTTCCTCCTCCTCTTGTCTCCGTCTCATTTCTTTTAATTCAAACTGCCAGGAAATTGACAAAATCAATTAACTTCAATGGTGATCAATTAAATGGTAATACCATTTACAATTCCAGAACTTCAAGTTATAATGATAGATAATCCAACATTGGACTTGAAAAAATAATCAAGAAACTTTAGGCTACTTGTCAATTTATAGTTAATAACATTAGCAGAAAATATTTTTGAAATTAAATACTGTTTTAATAATTTAAAAAAAAATTACTCATTGTACCGGTAAATTAAAATCATGCCTTTTATTGTTATAATTATAATGAAAATCCACCAATTCCTGAAAGGTTTTTCGTGTTTAATTCATAATTTAAAGCTAGCAATTTTAATCTGATAATCTTCTTGTTTGCAATCATGGAATGCTTGAAGTTCTGGCATTCCTAAACCGAACTGGAGCATTCTTAAGACATTTTTAAATTTCGACCCATACACAGTATGATAAGCAATTTATGAACAAGTAATGAATAAATGGTCAAAGCATCAACCCTGCTCTGAATCATTTAGTAATTGTGCGAAACTTAAAAAGCAAAAAAAAAATCTTTAAGAATGATTCCAGTCAAGTACATATTTTCTCCTCATCTCCCTGACTACTGATTTTAAATCCACACATGGTGAGCACACAACCGGCCCTATGACTATAAAACTACTGAATTAATTACAGTCAAATAAAAGATTAGAAACAAATGGGACTTAAATACAAATGTTTGGAAGTTTCAAAATATCTTCATTTAGCAATGCAAAATTGTTAATCATACTTCTATTATATTTCAGATTAAGGAAGGTGGATACTTAAAATTCACCATGCATTTTGTGATTCAAAACAGAACAATTAGAAAAATGTTTAGAATTCTGTGCACATACTGTATATATATATAAACTGTATAAACTCACCAAAGTCAACTGATATTCACTATTTAATTGCACAAATGACTAAGTAAATTCAGCTTACAAAAATGGTAAACCATCTTAAATCATTTTAGAAAAACTAGATAATTTCAGGATCTAATCAAATTTCACGTGTGAATCGTTTCTGCACATAAAAAAATCAAGAGAAGTACATCTATTAATTGTAAGCTCATTAAGATATTAAGTAGCTTTTTACCATAATCATTAATGATCACCTAGAAAATAATCAACGCTAACTTCACTTGTTTTAAACAAATTGTTTGATCATCAACCAAAGTAACGTGGCACAAATTCACGCAGGCTAAATACAAAAGTAAGGTTATGCATTGCAAGGTTACTTCCATGAAAAGATAGAAACTTAGCAAAAAGCTTTTGGTTCAAATTGATAAGAAAAATATGATTTCTAAAACTGAACCAAAACGCTTCCATCAGAAATGATGGAAAACCTAAAAAATACCAGCCAAATATTACTTGTGTAATACTTTTAACCCAACTTTTCATACTTAATTACTTCAAAAAAACCGTTTTACATTAGTGTCAAGAATTATTCACAAGTGAATAACATTTCTCTATTGGGACACTTTTCGAGTTCCTATCATTGCAAAGTTAAGCACCTCTATACCGCATTTGCAAAACCAAAAAGCTACATGACTATTTGAGGTTTCACTTTATCATTATGCTCCCAGTGAAGCTAATTATCACGATTCAAAAGAAACCTCAAACCTCAAAAAGCTGTCAAAACTTAAATGGCATAAGGGACCTTTGCACGTCTGTTGTGCGCCATGTGGTAGTGTAATAAAACACCTTAAACACGCCCTACGACAAGATTTGAAAAGATCGATATATTGGCGTGAATTAATTTGTATTTCTAATACACTTCCACCAAGCGTCGCTGTGAGACTACCGAAAAAAGGGTCAAATCGGCATGCTGACATTTTTGATGGTTTTCTTTGGTAATTAAACTGACAGCAATAACTTGCACAGTTTTCACAAAATTCCTAGCTTTAAGAATAGTATCGATAGAAAACAATAATGCCAACTAGCACTTTTGAATCATTTGAGAATCCCACTAATATGCGGAAAATTGATTTCTAGTTAAATAACGAGCACATACGAACCTTAAAAACTGAGCATAACAACTTAGTAAAAAAACCATGCGATTTCAAACATAAATGTCCGCTTCAATCTAGCTATTAACAAGCTTGAGAATTCCAAAACTGTAAGGAAATTTCGTGCGGAAGAATTACATGCATGCACACATTTACGGGATGTTTGCATATAAATAGGATGCAGAAAACTAGAAGAACTTAGGAACATGCAAATATCTGGTGGAGATGACAAGAAAAAAAATAGGACAAAAAAGAAAGAAATCTATCTTTGCTGCGTGCTCATTCACCGAATCTGAGTCATGTGCAGAGGTGCGCCACCGATGTCGCCGAAGCCGTTCGAAGGGCATCCCTTCTTGATCGCGTAACTCAAGCTTCGTGAGGTACAAACGAGCAGGAAGCGGAATGAAGTTGCAATGCCATGAAAATCGCAAATGCAGATATACAAAGGAGAATAGTAAAATGGACGTTTGGGAAGAAAGAAAAAAAAGAACAGCAAAAATTATGCATGGTATGCCCCATTTATCTGACGGACCTAAGAACATCTCGGCTTGAATTTCTCGTAAGAAAACCCAAAATTTCACTCACATCTAACCAACAAAACAACATATGAAAGTAGTCCAAACAATGAACTTCTGATCATATTATGCCAGGATGCCATTTCTTATCAATTGAGAAGAAACAGCCTGGGAATACTATCACTTCTAAGACAGCAACCGTATTTCATATATTTCAGCACCCAAAAAAATTATAAGGAAAGATCCCACAAGTTTGCTTACCGTTGTCAGTCGTTCCAAAGCAGTAAACCTCTCCTCCTGAGCAGTGGCCGACTTTTCAAAAGCTTCATGCTTTTTAATTAGATTTTCCACCTCATCAATAGTATGCTAAGAAAGAAAAAGAAACGGCCAAATTTTATTGAACTTTCTTTTGAATTACAAGCTTATACACAAAATATTTCACGATATTTATATAAGAACTTATTAAGTTCTTGTCTAGCATTGACACTCATTTACGAAGCTTCCAAAAACCATGATTAAATTTTTATAACCACTGCAGCATTCAAATTTTAAACCACTACAGTGACAACATTTACAATAATATTCAAACCTAAACACACATCTTTTTAAACTTTTCGAAATGAGCGTAAAAAGCGTAAATGCATATTCAAATTAAAATAACTAAACTTACTCCAAGTTCTTGACTAAGCAGGTATGGTTCCTGTGCAACCAACCAAGCCTCGGCCACAGCTGCATCCCTAGCAAACTGGTACACTTCCAAGACTGCAAAGCAGGAAAGTTCAAAATGAAACAACCAGGAAGAAAACAACTAAGAGAATTTGCAAAATTTTTAATAAAAGTAAAATAAAATTTACAAAAAAAAATGAAACTTACTGAGCTGTAAATGTTCCCATCTTTCATCCCACCGATGTATCATTGCATTTCGCTGGTTATTAAGGCTGACCAGTTTTTCCTTTATCTTTAGTTTGATATACAAAAACATCCATCGTTACCCAAGAACCCCATTTTTTAAGAGACAGTTCAATTCAACAGCTTGCACTTACTTCATTTGACGCATAATGATTACGTGACAGTAATTCCTTTCCTAAATTAATACAGGCTGTAAAGTTGTCTTCACGGGCATCAATTTCAGCTTTTAAACTCTGATGATTGTTCATTAGTAACTCCACACCAGATACATCTCTAAAAGGCGAATGCAAGACAAAAATATAATAACCATGTGGAATTCAGAATGTCGCATGTGTTGAGTAGTTGGCTTCAAGGATAATAACAGAGATGGAAAATAGAACAAATGCATTATCTACATTAAAAGTAGAATTTTCATAATCAATACTTAACATTATGTTTATATCATATTATGTCTATCATTAAGAATATTAAACTTATTAATTTTATCTCACAACCCTTGAACCAATAGTGAATTTGGGTCATTTGTGATTCTGAAATTTCCTAAATTTTACATAAAAGATAATTTCTGGGCAACGAGAAAAATCGTTTATCCTTATTTTAGCCAACCAGTATGCCTAAGCACTGCCATTTGATTGATTTAAAGAAGTGATTAAGAACTGGCAATGGCAAACCCTGATAATGTTCACCTTGTGTCCGTTCAATCAGGACCAACTTCCTCCCCCCAATGTGGACGTCCGAACTTTAAGAAATGCCAAGCTTTAACTGGATCCAATTCACAATTTCGCACACCGGATCGTTAGTTCTTGGCCGCGCAAATGCAACCCAAATCAGGGCTTACGGTCGCCAGGGAGATAGGGCGTAGAGGAGCAAAATTGAACATGTCGGCAAAGATCAATTCAATTCTTTAGCCTGTAGCCAGTACATAGTACCATTTGGCAGTGGGGATCATTATACAAATTAATTGAGACTAAGCAGTCCGGTCATGATGTATGCTATTGTTTTTGGAAAGGTCATTTGGATCTTCCAAATGATGGGCTTCATTTGATGGACTTGCCCCACTCCCTTCCCTTGGGGCATTGAGTCATTGACCTAACAAACCCCCCTACCCCCCCACATGTGGACCTTCCTTATCAATGGCCCCTTAATTATTTGACGGTTACTCCAAATTGATATGACTTGCTTTGACATGTCCTACCTTGGTTTGTCTGATGTATTCATCTGCCTGATAATGTCATCCATCCAAAGAATGAGAGTCCGCACCATGTTGAAAAACTTGAAAAGATCCCCAGTGTCTGCCAATTTCAACCTCCTGGCTTCACAGAAAGCCTGCAAATTTCTCCACGCATTGACCACTTCTGCTTCTTGATTCAAAATCTCCCGAGACTTATCTCCCGCATAGGCTGTTTGCAGCTTAGCAGAATCCTCTTGTATTTGTTGCACCTGACTTCCAAGGGTCTGCAGGTCATGTTCAAAGTTGAGGTGCTTGCGTTGGAGGGTAGACACACTGCCCGCATCACGACCTAATTCATCTGACATTGCGTTCTGTTTCTCCTGTTGGGGGGGATACATTGAATAGAAGCATGAAATAATGAACTTATCTTTGGAAAACTAGGTATAAAAAGATTTACGTACCAAGATTCTTCCCAAAATGTCCTTGCAATCATGGAAGAATTTGTGGAATTCCCAAGAAGCAGCCAGCATTTGGGTCCGGGTTTCGATAAGTTCTAACAGATCTGACCACGACTCGTTCAACTGGTCTTTCCATTCAGCAATGGTGGCTGCATCCGAGTGGCCGAGATTAATGTGTTGGTCAGCAATTAAGTTGACAGCATTCACTCTCTCGGTACCAGTGGCCTCCGTGTCTCTAGCAAACTCCTTAAATCTATCACGCAACATCTAAAGTGAAAAATGAAAATAACGGTAATAAGCAAATTGCCCGATGTTAAGCTAAAGAGGTTAGATTATAAGGTGGGAGTCAAGCAGACAAAAGTAAAACGGAATAAAAAAGTTAATATATATTTTCCTTGATACGAATACATTTTAGGTACAGTAGTAAATTTTTAAAGTAAATGGGGACCCTATTATCCAACACCTGGACAATTAGGCGTCGACAATATACCAATTTCTGTGGAATAATTCCGTTTCACTCTAGAGTTTACTAACATTTCGCACAAAATAACCTTTTATAGATCAAAATCCTTTCTGAAAGATAGTCGCCTGTTCAGAATGAGAATCCTAGTGATTCTTCACATGACAGAAAATGAATTGAGGAAATTAATAATATGCAAGATAAGAACTGCCAAAAACACAAACAACATATAAGTTAATTGCAAATATAGCTTATTCAAATTCCCACACAACAAATAAGTGAGTATATACAGTCATCAGTAGTAATAAAAATGTGAAAACATGTTTGTTTTTTAAAAAAAAAAAGGTTTATATAATATTTAACATAAAAACTAGTTAGCACAATAGGTGGGCCGAATATCTTGTAATCGACCTTTTTGGGTTTGACATAATGTACATGAAAATTGACAAAAACTCATTTTGCATGTATCCAAACTTGCTAACCCGAACCTCCGAAAGGTTATTTTGCAAATACTGTATATAAAATTCAGCATAAAACGCAGTAACACATTGTTTTTTATGATTTTTTTCTTCCTCCATGGTCAACTTTAACAATACGAAAAATCCAATAATTCAAGATTTTGGTCAACATGAATTACTTTTAGCATTAAGTACACTGGATTAAGCGTTCAGTGTATCAATACATACTTTAGCTGAAATAAAAGTGTGGACTTACCGTAACTTGTTCATAATCTTGACCTAGCTCGTGTGATCCCGCTACTACTTCACGTTCGGCAATCCACTGTTCCAAGTCATCCACTTCGCGATTTAACATGAAGAGCTTCAGGGCCTCGTCCAATTTTCCTCTTCGTTCCTGAGCAAGATCCTTTAGACCTGCGTACAGTTTGTCCACCTGGGATTGGCGAACTGATATCTGGTCGCTATGCAACAGAAAAAGCAAACCAAAAATAAAAACCCCAGAAACAGCATCAATTTTCTCACATGAATAACTTCATTCTGTAAGTACTGAACGAAACGCTGAGATTCTGCAGCACCCAGCTGGCAACTAATTTGATATCTTACAATTACATGCACCGTCTTCCCGCACAAACAACGGCATGGCACTATAGGAAGAGGGAGAACAACATGCCACTATTCCCGGGGATAAGGGCATGCCGTTATATGTACGGGTAAAATTTCCGGGAATTCCCTTTTCCCCATGACGCAACTTGTTACCTAAATCCCACAATTCATGTGTTACTCAGCCTATTATTTTGAATGTACCAGTTGGTTAAACCAGTACAGTATCAAATTGTTAACATTCGGAGCACTACCATGCTGAGCCATAAATCGTGTACAGTTGAAGAAAAGCTACAGGCTTTAAAGAAATTAGATGAAAACAATGGAAATATTCGAGGAACAGTCACCAATTTAGGAATTAGCCAGTCTTTACTGCAACCTTGGCGAAAACAACGCGTTGAACTGGAAAACGCTTTTTTCCTATGAACTGGCATACCTCAGTTTATAATTACATACCCCCGGTATAGAGTGGCATGGAACAAAATGTGCAAAGAGATTTTTTGTTATCCCCGGGCTCTAGTGTCATGCCGTTGTTTGCGCGGGAAGGCGGTACTTAAAAACCACATTAAAATTGGCTCTTATTTGGCACATAATTGCAAGAGACTCCAAAATTCCAAATAACGCAACATTTATGGCCGAAAAATTATGAAAATTTAAGCTTTTTTGCCAACTGACTGCTTGAAATTCACTTGAAAGTCAGGACAAATTATCTTGTACACAATCAATGTTTATACCTTCAGTGATAACAATTACTAATCAATACATACAACATTAAAATCTGACCTTTCTGGGTGTTCTTCAGAAATCAGCTGTCTTGCAGTCTCTCCTAACTGTCTAACAGTTTCAGCATAATCCTCCACAGCATTCTCCAGGCTTTGATGTTTCTTCATCAAGTTCTCAGTACTGATTTCATCCTTGCCTCTGTCTTCCACCATCATGTACAATTCCTGTTCGCTCATCCAAGCCTCAGCTTCACTCACATCAAAGTAGTACTAATACAGAGAAATAGCCAAAGAAGCAATTCGAGATTAAAAGCACAAGTATGTCAATCCCCCTCCAAATATAGGGTATGAGCGAGTTTCTCTATGTCTTGCGTGGGCAATGCATTGCTGTAGGAGCCAAACTGGCACAATGCTAATTATGGAAGCCTGCGACTTCCTGGTAAACAGATGCATTTTAGGTTCAGACACTGGCCCTGGGATGGTGCCAGATTTACACCAAAGAGGAAAACCATTAGATGTCATAGAACTTAGCAAGTAAGTTTGAGTTCCAAGGCAGTGGGAAAATAAACATATCTATTTCCAACCTGTTACTACTGTTAACAAATTACCATTGAAAATATACTAATAAGTTCAGGGATTTGAACCTAGGACTACTAACTGAAAAGTCTAAATGCAAGCTATTTCTACCTATGCACCCAGTTTCTAGCTATTAACAGTTAAAAGTATGTGGTTGAGTCAAATAGCAAAATAATGCCGATGCATCAACGTTTTCTCCAATTTTAAAATATCATTGAACAATGTTTCATGATAAACAGTTGTGGCATCAAGGGACAATGTGAAATTCTCTTCTTACAGTGGAACCTCCTAAGTAAACCACTCCATATGTTGACCACCTCCGTATGCTGACCAAATTTTCATACACTGGTTGGTCACCATGCACGTTAATTTATGGGAGTTGGACCTCTATGTTGACCACCTCCCTATGTTGATCATTTTGTTTTCGCCCTTGGGTGGTCAACTTACGGAGGTTCTAATGTATTTTTATAAATACGAAATGCTACAAAAGATAACTTTTCGCTTGTAAAATTTAATTTAACGATGATTTTAGTGACCATTATGATAAAGATATTTACCTAACCTCCCTGGCATATGGCAATCCAATCAAAATTCCATGTCATTCTAACTTGTTGAAAGGTTGTTCAATATGTTTCCGGAACCACGTTATTAAAAAATTACGGATGTAAGAATTTTAATGAAATTTGGTGGAAAATTCTTTTTCCAAAGCTGGGCATCTTGCAACATAGAAAGATAATATTCCAAAAATGGCCACAATGGCCTATTGTCCGTGTATGTAAATGTTGAAAGCTAAGTTGCAAGAAAAGAAATTTGTCGACATTTGAAGGAAATGTTCATGAACGTCCAAAGGTTCTGTATATGAGTGGATTGAATAGTCCAGAAATGGGCAGATAAATATGAAAGATATTCAGAGACATGGTAAACCAGTGTGTCAGAAATGCTGATTTTGAAGCTCATATAAACAACACATGAAATAAATATTTGGAAAATGTTCTGACTAGTGACAATCCTCATCATAAGATAAGGAGGATCTATAGGAAATATCTACATATGGATTCAGGCCATGCTTTTGTTCGGATGGCTCTAGAATACTGTACCGAGTATTTCAACCATTCTTACAAGACATGGAGTGAACGCATTAAACAAAATGATTAAGGTATTTTGAATGAAATACATTACCTGATGGGCTCGCTCTGACTCCGCTAATTTGTCACGTCTGTTGTTGATGGCATTCTTTAGCTCTTGCCAACTTTCTAGCAGCATATCAATCAAACTCTGGAATTCGTCAGAGTCCTCATGTCCCTCATCAATTAACTTGCGGCCACTATCGCAAACCATGGTAACTCGCGGTTCGTGGTTGTCGATTTCAGTTCGAAGATTCTGAAACAAACATCAAATTAGCAGAATATTCTTACTAGAGGTTCATTCATATGCCAAAATAGATCAACATTTTAAATGTATTTATCAGTTTAATATTACATTTTCTTTCATTCAGACTAAAGGTAATGTGAATAACCCTTTGGAATGCCTGGACAACATAAACATTGCTATAAAGACAGAATTTGCTGATTATTACCTGATTTTTCTTCTTCAGCAATTGAACACTGAAGAGGCTGTTACCAAAGTCCTTTGAAGTGGCCTGTGGCATTTTCTCATCAATCCACAACAACTCATCCTCCACATCCCTACGGAACTGGTACGCTTCCTTCTTCTTAGCTAACTGTGCCTTACGAGACAACATTGGTGCCTTCAAGCGTTCAAACCGGCTTTCCACTTCCTGTTTCTTCTGCGTAATTTCAGGTGTCTTATCAGGATCCAATTGGCGCAGGTAATCGGCCTGCGATTGCAATTCCACCACTTGTTGTGCTTTCAAAGCCATCTGGGTCTCTATGCTTGTTTGTTGTTCCATCAGTATGTTTACGCTGGTAAGATCCTGGCCTGTCTCGCCAGCTAGGATCTGACTTTCCAACTCGTTAATCCATCCATCAATATCATCACAAGTTTGCTCGTACAATACCTGCCTGTTGGCATCAAACAATTTTTGGCCCTTATCTTTGGTCGTGCTCTCGAGATCTTCGAACTGGTGCGCCAACTCAGCCAGTTTGGGCTCAATGACTTCGCGAATCTCTGGCTTTTCATTAATCAAGTCTTCAGCTGCCTGCAAATTAACAATAATCCCATCTATAAAACTGAGTTATAAGGTATACATATCTATAATTCCCTTCATTATACTTTTCTGTGATTATTAACTGCTATCTAATTGAAATTTGTTATAATACACAGTATTGCTCTAAGATTATAATTTCCAGAACGAATCATTACCTAAAGTTATGGCCACATAGGAGGAAACATGGATAAAGTTCTAGTTGTTAATTGTTATTGCTTTATTCTAAAAATAAACATATCTTCTTTCACATGCTTACATCTCCAGAAACAATTAGTAACTAGAAGTTCCTCTATGCTTCCTCCATTGTGGACGTATGCGAGAATACAAAAGTTTGAATTTGAAAGTTCATTAAAATAAATAGCATCATCTAGACCAGTCTTACATCAGAAGAAAATAAATCCGGAAGTTATCGTATGAAAGTAATTATTAAAGTTACGGTTTTATTAATGAAAAAAATTGTGTATGGTAGAAAAAATACATTATGATTACAATGTAATAATAGGTATAAGTTATTTAAAGAAAACTTGATTTAATAAAATTATACACACATAGTACTGTCATAATTTCTGATCATTCGCCTTTTTTATCAAATTATTTTATATCCAGAATAAAGTAATCTTTGATTAATAGAAATTATGACAGAACTATGTGTATATAATTTTATTAAATTGAGCACTCAATGAAATTACATGTAGTATGAAATGCTGTTCTTATGGCTTCATATTGCTTAACTTTCAAATATGGTGTACATGTATAGAAACCTGCTGATTTGACCTTCTTGTTTATAAATTTTGATATTAATTTACATTTTAAGGCAAGAAGACCCCTTTAGATAATAACAAATTTGACTACAAGTGGAAACCCTCACCTTCTGAATTGTTAAGAGTCGATCCTTATTGGCAGCTATTTCAGCAGCAAAAGCTTGATGCCTTGTCCACTTACTATGGATGGTCTTGGCGCTTCGGTAGGTTTCATCTTGCGCAATGATGTGCTTTTCTTGCACCCATTCCCCAAGCTAGGAGAGAAAAACGGAACTTACAATTTGCTAAAAAATATACAACGATGATAAGAATCACCCGAAACATTAATTACCTGTCCACAATCTTGCAGGAATTGGTGCAGCTGCAACTGATCTTTAAGTATTTCCATTTGTTGGTAAGCCCGATCCCGGTTAGCATCCCGTCTATCACGGAGATTTTCAGCCTTTTTATGAATTTTATCAGCTGAGAAATGTCCTTCGTCACAAAGTCTCTGTTCAAATTGCATGATGGCATTGATTTTCTCATCATTGGCTTCCATTGTGGTTAGGAATGCTTCGTGTCTCTTGATGAGATTTTCAGCTTGCTCCAAATTAGACTGGGGTGAGTAGAAAAAAAAAAATAAAATTAAGAAAATCGGTAATCTGAGTAATCGGTGGTAAAACCAGGCTTGTGGACCTATTAATTTCTAATTTTTTTTCTCTTGATTCATTACTTTCATTGGGAGACGTCATGCTATTACATGTAATAGTGGTACTCAAGAGATCACATAGCTGCATGTAGATGAAAACGTAAATGCAAATACATGTTACGGATTAAGATTCGCCCGGCGGCGAATGCGCACTTCACAGTGTCAGTATTATCTTGAGTTCATTAGGACTTTTGTTTGAAAAGTAATCGAACTAACTATAAATGTTTAGGAGTATGAAATGCTTAGTGCTTGGCTTAATCTACATCTATTAAATCTGCAAGCCGCTATGTGACTTAATGAGTACCATTAACATAATAATTTACCATTACAGCCCAGTAACTATATTGACATTATAATCATTAGAAATTTGCATTTTAATTCGAGCATTGTAGAAAAATACAATAAGAATTTATGCACAGTTTATGCACCGTTTCAAGAAATTGACAGAATAAGCAATATGAGAATTTCAAATTAGCAACATAACACTTACCGGAGTTTCATCCTTGGAAAGATAGTGTTCTTGCTGATTGAGAAGCACTTCAGCCTGCTTGGCATCTCGCATGTACATTTGTAAGTTGAGGTTTTGGGACAACAGTTGCTGGCGGTTCTCCCACATCTGGTGCAGCTCTTCCCAACCATCCTTTAGGGCTTTCAGTCGCTATGAGATACAAATTTACGTTTAAATTCACAAAACAAGACAAGTGACCATGAGACAGAATCGCGTGAGATTTTTTTACCTCCCTGAGGAACATGTATTGAGAGTCAGTCTGGTCTTGAGTTACATGCTCTCCATATTCCATCATCTTGTTGTAATCCTCTGTGTAGTTATCAATTTCATCCTTGATTGCTTGGTGTTGATTGAGCAGTTTCTCTGCTTCAGCCAAACTCGATGGGATATCCTCGGAGGCAACATCAGTCTGCGTCTTGGTCAACCACGTTTGGAAGTGGTCCAAATCACGCAAGAAGCGGTGCAAGTCACCAGCTTCTTCCAGTTTTGCATCTCGATCTTTCAGCTAAAAGACATAAGTATTATTAAACAACTTCATTTCCAATTGAATAGGTACGGGATGCCCAACATAAAGTTGTTTTAAAACACATTTACAAATTATTGTGAGCATACATGTATTTATCAACAATTAATATTGTCAGTACCGGTAGTACTGGCAATACTGCTAACCGGAAATTAACACTGACCTTTAACAAAGTCTTAAAAGCAATTTGGTAGCAGGCTTACTTCAATCAAAGTTGACAATATTTTAATATCAAAAATTAAACCAATTTTCCAAAGAATTGGCAAATTGTCAGTATAGATTTACATTCATGAACTTAAAGATGAGAATTTAATATTGGACATTACAACTGTGATGACCCACATGCATCATGGACCCCATGCAGAGTTACATGCGAGGCTACATCATGCGATCTTCTCATCAAATCAACAACTAAAAGAATGTGCCACAGCACTGTCGCCAAGTAATTTTCACCAAATGGAATGAATGAAATATCACGTGATATATGCAAGCTTACGAAGACTGAATAAGGTCCATTAACAATGCAGTGCCTTCAGATACACCGCTGTATATCGACAAATTTCCATAAAAAAATGTAGGTAATTCGAAAAATACAGATAGAGTAAAGTACTCACCAGTTGGGTGAGCTGATCCCAAACTGCCTGTATTTGAGCGATACGCTCTCTGATAATAGCAGCCTCCTCAGGATGTTCATCTGCAATACGATCTGCCTCAGTTTCTAGGGCATTCAGCTTAGCTTGAATGGCAACAAGATCCCGTTCCATTCCACTAAGACGTCTCTGAAGGGTCATAACGCCAGTAAGGTCAGTGCCCAAATCTTCAGTAGATTGCAGCAATCGTGTCTTTTCTTCAATCCAAGTAAAAGCTTCACGGCACTCAATGTGGAAACTCTGTAGAGCATGTGAATTATTCAATTCCTCTCGTTTCTGCTCAGCCTGCTCACGCAAGGAAGACCAGCTACAAACAAAAATTATATATGTAGATAAGAAATTTAATAAATGAATCGAGCTCAAAGGATTTGACAAAAGTTGTCTTACCGAGCATTGACTTGATTCTGGCGAGCAACTATCTCATCGGAATTTGGATGTTCGACATGTAGTAGTTGGCGTGCCAACTGGTTAACAACAGCCACACGAGATGCATTGGCATTCATTTCTTGATCAAAACCTTTGTAACGATGACGCATTACTTCAACATCCTCAATGTCTCTGCCTGGTACCATTGTCGCAAGCATCTTTTCCTGGAGTACGCAAAATAGCGTAATTTGGGAAAATATTACAACAACATTAGATATTACAGTACTTCTGGGAAAAGGTACACATTTTTACAAAAGTCACATACCAAGCATTTAAATGTAACACTTGAACCCTTACCTTCTCTTCAATCCATTGCTCTACTCCATCAGCTTCATTGAACAACTTGTAGAGTGAAAGAGCATCCAGAAGGCGCTGTTTCCTCAATTTAGCTAATTCAAGGAGTTCTTTGTAGCGCCGATCAATGCTGGCCAATCTTTCCAATACCTCTGGAGATTGTTGATCTTGTTCACCCAGGCTTCCTGCTTGTTGATGCAAAGTCTCAATGGTGGATGCATAGTTTTTCAACTCATCGGTGACATCTTTGTGTTTCTTCAGCAAAGACTGAACATTAGCTTCATCACGTCCGACATCTTCGCTTGATACCAGGCGTAGAGAATCCAACATCCAAGTGTCCACGTCGTCAGCATCAGCAAAGAACTGGAAGATGCAAACAGCTTGAATACCACGGCATACAAAACAACATACTTCATTTTGACGTTTCCGGTAATATTTTCTCCCTAGTCATTTTATTGGCAAAATTGACCGAAACTACCAGTCTTAATAATTTCGTCTTAATATTACCTTTGCACACTTAAAATCCCTAGTTAGGAATAATAGTACTAGTTTTTGGAAATCTGTTCAGCCAGTGTGTGAATTTAAGATTTCAAATGAGACCAATAATATTTAGTAGCTTAACTTGGGTTTAGAAAATTGAGAATGGGTTGAGAAATAAAACAAGCAATATGACGCAATTAAAAGCGTACCTGGTGGTAATCAACAGCTTCCAGCAGACGTTTCCTCCGATATGCCGCTAACTCATTAAGATGGTGCCACAAAAATTGGATTTCTTCAATGCGCTGCTGAATACTCTCCGAGCCAAAGTGGTTCTGGGCCACAAGATCAATGCCCGATTGCAAGGCAGTTTGAAGGTTAGGCTCATGAACTTGCAATTCATCCTCCAGAGCCTTGTGTTTGCTAAGTAGCAGATGGACAGTGGTAAGGTCATGCCCAATGTCGTTGGTGGATAGGATCTGCTCCTTTTCCTTTATCCAAGCTTCCTCCTCTGCCATATCCCAATAGAATTGCCAGAGTTTACGGGATTCCTCAAGGCGAAGACGCCTCTCCACTGCAAGTCGCACCAGCTCATTGTATGCAGCTTCAAGGCGCTGAACTTGTTCAATAACGATTTGAGGCTGACATGGCCTGTAACCTTAAAATATAACAAAAATATCATATATTTAATTTTACAAGTAAAGAAAGACTGGTTAAAAAAATTAAAGCAACACAGTGATATCTCTTACCTTCCACAGGACTCTCATCAATGAACTTCTGCGAGTGCTGCACCACAGTTTTCACCCGCTCGCCAAGCACATTGATGTCTGCCTCCAGAAGGCTGTGCTTCTGAAGAAGATCTTCAACACCCATGAGGTGCTTGCCAAAGTCCTCTGACAAAAGGCGAGCTTTAATTTCTTCCATGGAGTCCAATATGTAGATCATCTCCTGGAAATTTTGTTGCAATTGCATTGACAATTCCAGTCGCATTCGACGGGCTCGCAAGAGCTCCAGAAGGTAATTCCATAAGCGAAGAACGTTGTCTTTTCTGGAATTAATTTCCAAAAAAAAATTAAATTGGCAAATTTGGAATTAATTAGGCATGTAAATGATAACGCACACTGCTGAAAGTCATTATTGAATGACTAATAAACGATAAAAAAGGACATCTTACTTTCATCAGTCAGAAACTAACCAAAATATTAATTTGATCGAGCATATAGTACTGTACATTCTAATAGATTCTAAATTATCAATCTACCTGCACAGTAAGCGTTTTAGGGGATTTAAAATATGAAAGATACAAAACATTTAAATTTCGTTAGGATATTAATATTTGTTCATAGGTATTTCACGTTTTATTTTATTAGTTATCTTCGAATAAAAGTTTATGGCTTGGTAGGCTTTACAATCAATAGGGCCTTAGAATTGATGACATACATTTAAACATACATTTAGACATACATTGCAAAAAATTGTAATGCAAAACTTGCCTTGCATTTATTCTGTCAATATCATGGTAGTTTTCAGCTTCCAGCTCCTGCGCCACTGCAACAACAGCTTGGACTCTTTCTTCATAGGCAAAGATATCAGTTTCAATGGCTTCATGCTTTTTAGTTGCTGCCTCAACGCTGGCCAAGTCAAATCCAAAGTTATCTTGCGAAACAAGTCTTTGATTCTCGCTCAGCCAGGTTTCTCTCATGCCTGCCTTGCGGTCGAAACGATGCGCCAACTGTTCGAGCTTCTCCTGCCGGATGAGCTCTTCACGCAAGGCGAGTTCCCGCTCGTGTTCTGCCTTCTCCAGTTTTTCCCAGGCTTTGTTGATGTCGGAAATCATTTTTCCCTCTTTTGGGAAATAAGGTTTCTGGTTATTACCACGCATGCGGCTCTGCAGCGTAAATAGCAGGATTTCAAGGTTGCCTTTCTCGACAAATCTAATTTTTGAAGAAAAAAAACGGTGATATATTATTATAAATTGCTGGAATTGTTAACGCCAATATCACGATTAGATTATTTAATTTACCAAGCAATTCCACAGAAAAAATTTTAATTTTTAAATTACACTTCTCCTTATTAATTTTTTTTAAGTTAGGACTTTTTCTGAAAACCTTTTCTTTTTTATTTAATTTAATTATAATGCAAAGGCAGAAATTCTGTTAACTTTGATTGGTTAGAAATTGGAGGAGGATGGAAAAAAGGGAGTTGAAATTGAGACTATGCAAACTTTCTAGAACAAATTATTTTTGACAGGAGTTAAAGGAGTTGATTCGAAAATTTCACTTATTTAGGGCTGTTGTATTTGTTGTAAAATGTACCGATAGATGAAAGTACACCCAATGATTCATAACAGAACCCTTCATACCAAACATTAAGGGTTTCTTTTAGCTTCTATTGCTATATAAATACAAGGCTGCTCATTTATCCGAATTCGCCATTGACAATTCTGTAGTTTGTTAAAAGCACTTACTTGGGAGGTTTCTCCACAGTGCGGTATGTGTTAAACTGTGTCAGCTGTTGTTGCACGCCACTTAGCGAGTTCACAAAATGGCGGTCAGAAAGTGCTGAAATGGTCTGCTCAATCCACTTGAGAAGGTCGGAGGTGAGTTTCTCGTATTCCTGGATCATGCGGTCATTTTCCATCGCATTACCAACAACTTTGCCGATACGCTTTCCCTGCACAGATTCTGCTTTCATCTTGGAGAAATAGTGATAGTACGTGACTACATAGGTGATGATGGACTTTTCGTCAGGCGATTCAACGAAAATATCTTCAGTGGGATGAAAATAAATGCTGTGTTTAGATTATGAAGCGCTCCTCAAATCAAAAACTGGGAGGGCGTGTGAGGATAAAACAAGACCAAAGCAAACAAAAAAATGGGGGTGAGGAAGGGATATGGATTCCATAGCAAAGATAATACAGGCATCTGGATTGGTCTAATTATAGACACAGGAATAGCAAGAGGAACGAAAACAGGTGAGAAAGTAGCATTCACCGACCTTCAGCATCGAGAAGTTTAGTTAGTCCCAACTTCTGTTCTGCAATGTTAAATGCGTTATTGAGGTTGAAAATGGCGTTCGACTTGGAAAGCTTATCGTACTGGATGAGGTCGGGGCGATGCTTATGAATGAGAGCGTTAAAGGCGAGGCCGTCTCTCCAGCTGGTCGTGAAGTTGCGAATGTTAACGTTATTGTAACCGGCAGTTTTCATTTGGCACCAAAGCAGCAGAGCATCTTTGGCCGACTTTGTTTCCTGGTTATCAGTCTCCTCGATGGTAATATCTTGAATCTAACAAGTAAGCATCAGAATTAAACAACCATGCCAATCATAAAATCGAAGCATGACATTACAGACACGAAAAGAAAGAAATTTTACCTGGAAACGGAGGATGATGGTCCATATTAAGCCAAGGGTCAACCTGGAACTTCCATCCACTATATCGTGTGAACCCATGTTTTCTAAGTGAACTCGTTGATCCTTGAGGAACTGTAGAGCTTTGTCTACATTTTCGAGGCAGTGAATACGCATTTTACCCTTGGTGGGTTTTGGCTGCAAAGATGATTATTTTGGTTATCAAGAATGCCAATTTTGTTTATATCTGACAATTTGTCACTTCTTGGGAATTAGAAAAGTATTTAGGCACATGTGCAATTTTGAGATTGCTGAACAGTGTTTAATACTCTTTATTTTCTAAAATCTCGTCCAAAGCTTGATTCGAAAAATATTGATTTTCTTATTCTCAATTGTGAAATGAAAGACGATTGGTTTTCTCTATGATAGTTATCTAAAATCCAGTAATGCATAATTTCAGGAAATCTAAATATGGCTCAGGAAAATAACGCTGGCATGAAGAAAACCTTACAAGAACGTTATGATGCTGGTAAAAACGTGCAACTCACCAGTCGCTCGCCAGAAAGAACTTCCAGGAGTTTTATAAGCATCTTGCCATCTCTTAAATCTGTATAAAGATCCGAAATGCGATGGGACACACGGACTAGATGTGAATTCACCCATTTGGTGAAGGTTTTCTTTTGAACGGTTTCACGTTCATCTAAAATAAAATAAAAATATGCATAAAATTAGTATATGACGAAAACTGCAAATCGTTGGCAAGGACAAAAAAGGTAAATTATGAAGTGTATTATCACATACAGGTACACAACTTTCTAAATTCATTTGGAGCCCAAAAACTACATTTAGATTAAAATGATTCACGAAGATATTTTTGCAATGCTGAACATACGTGTACATTTTAAACAATGTACTAATACAAGCTCATATATTCATTGTAAAAAAAGGTGGGACTCCAGAAGAGTTTGGGCATTTGATGCACCAGGAGTATGACATATTACGAATTCATGTACAGTATGTTTACAGTCATAAGCATAAGCCAATTTAATTTTGTGACTGTTTCAAGTTTCATGAGAATTATAAAAATAAAAATATTGCAACTGATTTTAATAAATATACCACAAACAACTCGTTAGAAAATACTGTTGTCAGAAGATATTATGATATGATTTTTCTGCCTACATTAAATGTAGTCTCTAAGTGAAACCAATGATTGTCATAGGTAATATTCCCCTTTTTCATATTTTGTTAAAAATTAGGTTTTAAAAAAATCCCTAAACTTCCTAAAGGCTCAATTACACTGTAAAAATTTCAGCAAAGTTGAGCAAACTTCTACATTCAACCCGAAGAAAAAAGAACTACATTAACTTCATTAATCACGAACAATGATCATTGTTATTGAGGAACTAAATAATCAGAGTGTAAATGAATAACCTTTGCCTCGACCCATTTTACGTGCAAGAGCAGTACATACAGTTGAACGATTTATCAATGAGTCAGAAATATGTAATGATTCTAATTCAATTTCTCATGATTGCATAATTCAAGAATACAAAGTTATCAAAAATAAAAATAAAACCTATTTTCCTATTTAACTTTGATACTTTGCTTAAATGTCCATGAAAGTTCCCGGAAATTGATGCGCAGATTGATAAACTTGACAACAACCTAGAATTGCCTAGAAACTTGCATACTGAAGCGGAAATTAGACGATAGGTTAACTTTTTTCTTATTCTTCTGTTTTATCAGATCTTTTGGATTGTAAGAAATTTGGAAAGTAACTCCTGAAATAAATAATACTGCATACTGTAAATGTGATAGTTAATTTTAAAAAATATATACACACATTTAACAGGATTGTTTTAATAATACAATACTGAACTATAACGAAACACATGACACATGTACATGTGTCACCTGCTTTAACAATTCAGCATACAAATTCGTTGCATTATATTTTGTTAAATCTATAATTCATCTATGAACTTATTGCATTTACAGGGTTCCCCCAGAAATTTCATTTTCAACTTCCCTGACTTTTCCAAGTTTTAAAAATTTCACCGACCAATGCTAATGTCAAAAATTGACATATTTTCCAAAACCGACATTGTAAAATATTTTTAAAAAATTACCAATAAAATTTTGAAAATTAAAATGGAAAAATTAAAAAAAACAATTTGCATGAATAAATTTTGAATCGGAAAATGTACAACGTTTTTCAAATTTGTACTTGGAAAACAAGGAGAAATTTGCAAATTTTGTCCTCCGTAAACGTGAAAAGGTTTGAAATTTTGTCCTCGAAAAACGTGGAAAATTGTGCACTTTTGTTCTCGAAAAACGTGGAAACTTTTGCACTTTTGTACTTGGAAAATTTTGATAATTTGTACCATGGAAACGTGGAGAATTTTGCAAATTTCTCCTCGGAAACCTTTGCAAATTTGTACAGGGGAAATGTAAAAATGTTTCCAAATGGGCCCTGACTACGCTGAATTTTCTTGACTTTTTTACAAAAAAAAAAAGCCATTCTTCGCTGACTTTTCCATGTTTTCCAGGTCTGGGGATACCATTTTTTTTAAATGAATAACGGAGTATCGGAATGCGCTTTTAACCCTGAGATAAGTTTTCGAGAACATGTATCAGCAATATTTATTTCAGGAGTTGTTTCTGAAATTGACACCCTTGAATTGACAGTATTGCGGGAATAGGTTTTCACACCCTCTATTAAATCAAATGTTGCATTTTTGGCAATGAATGCAAATTTAGCAACACCAGAATTCAAAATGGATCGTGACATGAATTCTTTAAAATTATTTTCGTATTGCAATGAAAAATCATATTCCATTTGAAAATGTCATGCCAACATGATACATCGAGGAAACAACTCTCCTGTAATTTATATGGAGGTATCAAAAATTTTCAATTCAATGTCTACCGGCTTCCGCTCATCGGTTTCCAAACCTGGGCAATAAAGTAGTCTCCAAAAACTGACCTCTCAGGCAGTCTGGACATAATCCAAAGTCATCCCACCAAAGTGGCACGGCATGCAAACACTACAACGGCACCGCTGTTGACACCGGGTACCCGCCAATCCGAAACCCACCGGCACGGGCCATTTTTTTTAAAATTTCGATTGAAGGCCACACATCAGGCAAAGAGCTTCATTGCCCATTGGCAGAGCGGCCCACCACGAGCACCGCAATTCCTCACCTTGCAGGTTTTTGATTATGATCTCCATTGGTCTTTTCCAAAATCCTCAAACGTGGAAATCCTCCAACTTCGATGGTCAGCAAACGGTTCCCAGGCCTAGAGCCTCGCCAAGATGGTGGGTTGAGGTCATGCAGAGCTTACTCGAGCGTTCCGAGGCACCACGCAACAGGTGTCATTCGAGAGCACCTTGACTTTCTCAAGTTCTGGCAAGGGCAGCAGCGGGGCATGGCTGCGAACCAGTCCCCAATTCCGAGGCGGGGCGCACAGCCTCGGGCCTGCTCCAGGTTGCGAAAGAAGGAAGGAAGGGGGGGCCAACCACGAACCGATAATGAAGACAAAACGCTTGCTTTTTCAGCTTCCGAGCAGAATCGAGAGCACTTTCGAGCAGAATTCACAAAAACTGGTCTCCGAGTGACATAATTCGACTTTCCCCAACAAAGGTGGTTCGAAACAACACCTAGGGGTCGTGGGCCAAAACACACAAAAAAATACGCCAGAAATAATGGAGAACGGGGTATATAAGGCTGCGAGAGTAAAAAGCTGACTCACAACTGCAGCGTTTTTTGGAGGGCTTTGGGACAGCTCAAGTTTGAGCGGACGTGCCCCACCCCTTCGACTTCCAGTAATTCCTGTTCGCTAGCTCGGGCAACTTGGATTCCTCGAAATCGGAACGCTGCATTTTAATATGGTCTCAACAAAATCGAAAGTAAAAAAAAAAGGAAGAGGTGGTGTTGGTAACATTTCGCAGACACTGAACCTTTGACTGACTCGCTTAATTTCCAAGTCCAACGGTCATCAGGCAGGGTAATACTAAAATATGCTACATTCTCAGCTCTCGATATTTTAATAGGACATACAGTACAGGGTTCCCACAGAAATTTCAATTTCAACTTCCCTGACTTTTCCAGGTTTCAAAAAAAATTTCCCTGACCAATGAC
>JAQGBX010000475.1:0-35598 GCA_034698745.1 Megaphyllum sjaelandicum | reverse complement strand
TTGAAAATAAATTCGCAATTTTTTTTTTTTTTTTTTTTTTTTTACAAAATAGCCAATATAAAAAACAATGGTAAATTTGCAAAAAAAAAAAAAATAAATAAATTGCAAATTCTTGAAAAAAACCCGCAAAATTAAAACTAAATATTTCGCGGATGTGTGGCAATTAATTAGCTGGCAATTTTATAAATATATTTCGCAAATTTGGAGAAAATAATAGAAATTTTTTAAATCATTTTCTTAAAATTTTCGAAATAAAAACTCGCACATTTTTTAATAAAACTCCAAGATTCCATTATAAAATATTAGAAACATATCGCAATTTTTTTAAATAAAATTCTTAAATTTTTAAAAAAAAATGGAACAATTTTCATGAAATTCTCAAAATTTTTAAAAATAATCGCCAAAAAAACGCTAAAACATGCATTTAAAAAATCACACGTGCTTAAAATTGGTGCGCAAAGATGGGAGTCCGAGGAGATAGTGGCTCAGCAGTTTTTTTTAAAACTTATGTAGGCATTTCAGGAGCAGAATTAAATGGTTGACATGTTCGGTCTAGGAGTGGATTGGTCAGTCGTGAAATTTACGTTGAAAGTGCGAAAGATGGTGAGATACGCGGTCGTCGAGTGGCTCGAACAAATGCCGTAGGCTTAATTTTTTTAAAAATTTCTGATGACAACACGAAACAATTTCAGAGTTCCCGGACAAATTTCATCTTCAACTTCCCTGACTTTTCCAGGTTTAAAAAAAAATTACCCTGACCAATGACAATATTGAAAACTAACATTTTTTTGCAAAATTCACTAATGACAATTTAGAAAATTGACGTAGAAAATTTTTAAAAATGTTGGCTTCAAAATATTTTGAAAACCAGTGCGTACATGCAAATCTGTGCCATACACCTAAATCTTGCTTCCTCAGCCATTCTTCAAACTCTGTTAACACACGGGTAAATACCAGCGAGACGAGAGCGTTACCCAAACAGCAGAAATGCACGAACCAGTTTTTTTTTCAAAATAAATTACATTTTCGGACAAAACTAACGAATTCAAAGAGTTCCCCAGCATTCACTCAACGTTTCGTTAACAAACTTGAGACAATAACGTGTCTAACCTGTGAAAAGTTGTTCTTCTTCGTGTGTATCATAGTTCATCAAACTGCTCATTCTACAGGAACATTGTGCCATATCAGAACTCCCGCAGCACCACCATCTTGGACCGAAAATTGTCGTTTAATTTGATGAAACTCGACGTCTGATAAAAGACATCCGTCCGATTAGATATCCGCATTTTCAGTTTCATGCACTGTAAACTTGCCATTCACGAGACAGTTGTTTGTCGAATTCTTCTTTTCTTCACACTGGTGGGACGAAGGTGGGAAGGTATATTGAACGTGACTGATATAATATTTTTGGAGGTATAAGTTATACCTGGAAACTTGGCAATTTTAGGCGTGTACGAAAAGTCAAGCGCCTATTTCTCGAGCATTTTACTAAACTAACCACGGCTTTTAAAAAAATAAAATTTCAAATTGAAAGTAACTTAATTTAGGTTTTTATAATTGACAAATTAAAACATTACATTTCTCGTAATTCACATTAAAAAGCAGAACTTTTTGAACATGCCATATTTTCAGATATAACTTTTCTCGTATATGGCCAGCTTTAGAGTTACTTGTGGTTGCTAATTGCCACCAGTTGTTCCCATACATTGCTTACATAAGTTTGTTTTCATAAATTGTTAACTACATTATTTACATAAGTTTGTTTTGATAAATTGTTACCTAAGCAGCTTGTCAGTGCAATAATGCGGTAGCCAAAAAGGGGGAAACCTGCTCCACCTAGATTCTGTTGTACAGGGCAAGGAGGGTAGTGAGGAGATGAGGGAGGCAATGCTTAAGCATGTCGTAGTGAAGGTCGTCAAGACCATTTGAGGACCCTGTGCAGTGGTTCAGAGCTGAGCAGCACGCAGTTCCTCTGGGGTGAAAAGGGTGTTGTATGCAGAGGGGGTGGCTTTAGTGGTGGCTTTTAATGCTGAAAAGGTAGGTGAGCACCATGAGAAGGACTCCCCAAGAGCATCGCAAATCTCGCCAATGTGGTCAACATCCCCACCACGGCGGTGGAGGATGCACATGTCCGAAGACTGGGAACAGCCCCTATCTTGCGGAGTGGATCCCACAGCACAGAGGGGTTTCCACTCTGAAAACGTGGAAAATTTTGCAAATTTGTACTCTGAAAACGTAAAACATTTTGCAAATTTGTACTTAAAAAATTTAAAAAGGTTTGCAAATGGGCTCTGAGCTAACCAAGTAGACGAATTAATCTTGGATCGTGACAACATGTCTATGTTGAATTCCCCTGACTTTTTCCAAATAAGTCATTCTTCCCTGACTTTTCAAGACATTTTCAAGTTCCCTGACTTTTCCAGGTTTTTCAAGTCTGGGGGTACCCTATATACAGTAAAGCAACATGAGAAGATCTCACTACTTTATTTCCTTGTGCTCCATTCCAAGCTCCTTTTTTGGACTTCCTGACTTCTGTGATTTCTGCCCGAGTAAGGGCACGAGAGAAGCTACAATGATATCGCGAGTCGAAATCTTTTCATGTTCCTTTGCTTTTGGTTTTGGTCTGAAGAGGCCTGTGTACCTGTTTGTACCACCACTTTTGTTCGCTTGCCAATAAACACTTGTGTTTACTTGCATCGGGCTAAAGCCTCTTCTTACTAGGCTTCTAGAAATATACAGTGGCCTACATCCACTGAAACAATGGATAAAATGTTGACCTAGTTGTACTAACATGTTAAACCAATTAAACGAATCGTCCATTCAAAAACTGGCAATGAAACTTGGTCATTTAGATGCTCATGTTTTCTGCCCTTTAAATAAATATTCAATTCGACTCTTCAATGGTATATTGGTTAAAATGTCAATTGTTTTTTCCTAATAAGTGATTTCTAAAAGGATTCCAATCAAGGAAGTACTCTTTCCTCCACCAAAGGACATGACTAAACTGAATATATTATTAAAAATTTAATTTTTTAATACGTTTAAAATACTTTTGAAATAATTAACAAAACCCCTCCAAGGATCACATGAAAAAGTTCCATTTTTTTTTAAAGCAGAAGCAATTTCGGCAATCGTTTCAATCCTCAGTGACTGAACATCAGTCACTTTTCTTTTAAAACGAAAATTTGATGTAGAAAATCCAGTAAATGTTACGTATTTGTAGACAGAAGATCTTCTTCTTCTTCCAAGTCAAATTTTTCCAGAATAGCATTTTCTAATTCACAGTTGTACTGCGTAGGCAAAGGTTGGTAACCAGATGTAGATGTACAGAAATATTTGCGACTAATTGCCTGAAACAGTTCAAACAAATACACGTTTTAAGAGTCGCTCAATATAATTTAACTAATAGCCAGATTAAATTTCATGAATAAATCTTCACCTGCAGGATGCCAAAAACGAGAAAGAAGACTATCATAATTAAAAGGCAGCTTCCAATCACAGTAGCTAAAACCGGATGATTAAAAGGAGCAAATTGATACTGGTCATTGCGCATTGTATAAACTCCCATTGGATCCTCTTCAGTTTTACGTTTATTTGCATTTGGTAGTAAAATGCAAGCATCTATAAAAACAGGGACTTCATTTAGAAATTGTACTAGTTCACAGTCCTACAGTAGTCCAATTTACTGTACAATTATCAAGAAATACAGAAATAAAGTATTTTTCTAATTGCTTTTCTTGCGTTTGACTTAAGAGGTCAAGTAACAAAAGTATCTTATTTTCTTTCTCTCGAAAATGAAACTTTTTTTTTTTCATAAACGTCAAAAATCTTTGTTTGGTTACCTTACAAACTTTACAAAAGTTTTGGCTCAGTCATTTTTTTTAAATTATTAAACAGTTTCCCAATAGAGGAAATAGGAACGTTTTGTTGCTAATTGCTGAGAGTTGATTACATACATGTTTCCCATAGGAGGGCCATTAAATAAGGTAACATGACCTTCTCATGCTCTTAATTTATTCAATCATATAATCCTCAAATTTTCCCAGAACATTTGTCCTGCCAGTGCACCAATGGAGGAATCTGTCCCAGCAAAGAATAAATCTGTGTGTAAATTCATGAGGTCAGGATGTGATTGATGACTGAAAATTCATTGCTCATCCTGAACGTCTGTCCTGTCATTATCATAGCCAGTGCACCAATATCAGACGTGGCTTCGTAACATGGCATTAGCACCATTTACTTCACCAATTTGGTAATGAAATTCAGCCAGGGATGTGCCATTTAGGTCACATATCTGATCACACTTTGCTGTTCAATATTTGATCTCGTTTCTGCCAGTCCTTGCATTTTCCCCTGATGATGAGGACAGCATGACTGACTGAGGCATGACGGGTGGTACTTGAATGGATTAGGGAAGAAATCTGAATGTCATAAGGAAAATTACGCAGGTAAGGTCTTATTACGGTACTTATTGAACAGCCCTCATAAATTGTTTATATAAATTTAAGTTTCCCGACAAAGACTAGCAACCAATTAGCAACATAACGTTTCTTTTACCTCCACCTACATCCACACTGAAGGAGATATAGAGAAACATCTATAAAAACAGGGACTCCATTTAGAAATTGTACTAGTTACTAGTTGTACTGTTACAATTCTCAAGAAATACCGAAATAAGGTTTTTTTCTTATGGCATTTCTTACGTTTGAACTAAAGAGGTAAAGTAACAAAATCTTATTTTCTGTCTCTCGAAAATGAAACCGTCTCTTTGTACATTTGAAAAATTTATTTGTTTTGTGTTATTTTTTATTGTGGAGTGGACGTTGCTTAACGTGTACATCTCATGTAATAAATATCTAGAGGGTGCTGTGCAAGACATAACTTCTTTCTATGGCAATAATCAAATTTTAAAAATTTAAACGCAAGCATCATCATGAACCAATAAAATTCTGCATCATAAATTTAACAATATACTCACCAGTGTGCAGATCACAGTGGCAGCAATTGCTAGTCAACTGACGATTACAGCATGGTACACAACGATGTAGGAATGGATCGTGCTTGAGAGGCAAAGTACATGACAAGCAGCTATAAGCATCTGGACCATTACATGTAGTACAAGTTACATTACACATATTGCATTTCTGAAATTTACAAGAAAACAAGTGTAATGTAAATATATACTTTGGAAGCGCCTTCTACTTTCTTTTAAAAACGTGAAATCAAAATTAGTGTATTAAGAAAAAGCAGTAAAATCATACAAATGGGGGAAAATAATTTGTATTGGTCAAATATAAAATCGCAACACATGCAAATTTGAAGGAAAATGCTGCATGAAGGAGAATTATTTAAAAACAACAAAAATATGCAATGCAATTTTCCAATTCGTATTAATTTTTAGATGTTTCGAGATGAAACTTACAATAGGGCACATAGATAAAACATTTCCCCTGAGATTTTTGCGTAATCGTTTTTTAATATTAATTTTAATCATGAAAGGTTGCTTAAAACTCACCTCTGTGATGGGATCAATATACTGCGAACGTCCACATTCCATACAAAGGCCTCCATCTAAAACAAGATCCTGGGAACATGATAGACAGTCCGACAACCCGACTCCTAAATAACGTCAAATAAATGATTCACTTCCTTGACTCTGCAGGCATTAAGACTTAATAGAAAAGGGCATAAATGACAGTTAAGATGACTGTATTCCTTCTCTCCCAATTATTGACCTTTCATTAGGAAATGCACTCATAATTAACAATTAATACTGATTTTAATTAAAGAAAGAAAAGCTAGGTATTGTATGCCTTTAAACCAATAAATGATTAAAATATATTGTGAAATACATCAGATTTAATAATTAAGATTCAAATATGGTTTGAACCCTGCGAGGAGATAAAATTAGCACTTAAAAATTATCTGAGCAGTACCTTTACACGTTTGGCAACTTCTATGACAAGGAATACAACTGTTCAAGTTTCGAAAGTAACCCAAGGCACAGGATAACTGGCAGCTTCCATTTATCAAGGATGTTCCATTGACACATCTATTACATGCTGTTCTATTTGAACTTTGACATATTTTGCATCCTGAAGAACAAGGCAGGCACTGGCCACTAGCATTGAAATAACTATGGAAAATAAATGACACACTGATGTTAACCAAACTGCTTTTAAAATAAATGATAAATTTAAGCCTATTTGAGCAGTACCTATCAGGGCATCCAGTAATGCAGTAATCACCTTCTAGGTGAAGTCCCTCATTGCAGACTGTACAACTATCAGCACCCTCACCATTACATTTGGCACAGGTTTCATGACAGGGTATGCACGTCCTCAATCTGTTTGGGTAATATCCATCAGGGCACTCATTGATACAAATATTTTTATGCAGGAACCTTTAAGAAAATAATTCAAAATCGATCAACTTAAAAAAATATCAAAACAAATCAACAGAAACAAATATTTGGAATTTTTCGCTCTGTAATTATTAATTATTAGTAATTACTTTGCTTTTTTTTCCGCAAAAAAATACTACTTTTAGAAAAAAAGGTTTGTGGTAAGAATGCAAAATTATGACAGTGATCATAGGGTTAATTTTGTCACCGACATTTTAAACCATGAAAGTCCTTGACAAGTTGTATATAAATATTTTCAAACATTATTAGACTATGTTAGAATTTGTTTTCTACATATAGATCCCTATCATCACTGAAATGCATCATAAAATAGAAAAGTATAAGACATATGCATATTGAAAAAAGTAACATACATTTTGTTAAGACAGGCTGTACACTGAGCGAATGATGGCCCTGTACATGCTTGACAAGAAACATGACAAGGGAGGCACTTCCCTTTATCAAGATATGTCCCTATAAATGATAAGGAAGCTTTGTTTAGACATTTTACCGTAAGTATTCATTGATAACAAGCTTATTACAGTTCCACCAACCTTTAGGACATGAAATGTCAACAGATGGCAAACAACGTCCCATGCTATCTAACGTCCATCCTTTAAAACATGATGAGCAATTTTCTGCATTGCAAGACATGCAAGTAGGATTGCAACTGCAAATATAAATGTGCATACATCCATTAAACCGCTTAGTAAAGGAAAAACAAATTGCAAGAGTAATATTAAAAATGCAAAAAAAAAAAATACTTACTGCAATTATAACTCGTCAAATAAATGGCAACAATAATCAAAGTATTACCCAGGCATTTCAAGCTCGGCAAATTTATATCTCCCCCCCCCCCTCCAAAAAAAAAAAAAATAAACGCGCGATAGCCGTAATCAGTTATTATTTAATGCTCCCACGCTGAACTTGATTACGTAATCATTGAATTACATCAGGGTTCCCCCAGAAAGTTCACTTTCAACTTCCCTGATTTTTCCAGGTTTTAAAAAAATGTCCCTGACCAATAGTAAAAACAAAAATTTACACATTTTGCAAAATTTAATAATGGCAATTTTGAAAATTAACATAGAAAAATGTAAAAAAAAATTGTACTCTGAAAACGTGGAAAATTTTGCAAATTTGTACTCGGAAAACGAGAAATTTGCAAATTTGCACTCTGAAAAGAAGGGAAATTGTTCAATTTTGTACTCGGAAAACGTGGAAATTTTTTCAAATTTGTACTCAAAAAAATGGGCCCTGAGCTAACCATGTAAAAAGCATTAATTTTGGAATGCAACAACATGACTATGTTGAATTTCCCCGAGTTTTCAAAATACGCTATGCTTCCCTGACTTCTCCCCGACTTTTTTAAGTTCTCTGACGTTTCCAGGTCTGGGGGTACCCTGTACGTGTATATAAAACATTATGACATCAAAGGCAGTTCAGTCAAATATTATTAGCTAGCCTCTGTTGAAATTTAATGAAATTTTTGCATAAAAAGCTTGACAATTTCAAAAACCATCAGAGTATGGACCAGAGTATGGCCAAGTGAAATACTCTCTACTATGAAACATCACTCATTCGTTTCCATTCTGCATTGAATTTTCATCCCATTTTCCAAAGAAAGGTAGTAATTAATGTATTAAAAATTAACTAACGAAATCTAGATATTTTAATTTCATCATAACAGCAGTTATTGCACTCTTGACAATTGTTTAAAAAACCAACACACACGAGTATTGCTTCCGTTGACGCCATGCCAGGACAACATTTTCAATGCAATCTCATAACAATCGAAGGGAGCGTGCATGTGCTAGTCCTCCGGTGTTCAGTCGTATCATGGTGTACAGGAGTAACACAAAGCAGGCAAAAGTGAAGAAAGGCTTAAGAGAGGTTGAGGCACAACAAATTATGACGAATGCAGCCACACAAGTTGTCTTTTATCTGCAGTAGCAAGGGCAAGGATGGCAATCGTCAATTTGGGAGATACACTTTTTAAAACTAACTAATTTCATGCCAAGCACATCACTACATGTACTGTATATCTAGGTATTTGAAAGAAATGCAAAGCAAAACTGCTAAATAAACTATAAATTAACCCAAAATGGTATGCAGTTAAAAAAATATATGGCAGGTCTATGTCTATGCAAGCAAGTTATTAAGCAAATTCACAATTTTGAGGAGATGACTTTACTTATTTTAACATGCAAATACTAGAATATGTGGTAAATACAGTAACAAATTTTGTCATGAAAATTAGACTTACCTGTAGCACTCATTTCCCCATTTCAAGTGATAAAATCCAAATGGACAACTTGGCACACAAGTGCCATTTAAGTGAAAGAGGTGAGGTGGGCATGTGACACAATCCATAGGATTGGGACCAATGCAAGTTGCACAAGATGGAAAGCAGGTGGCACATCTAGAATAAAAAGAAACATTAAATGTAATTCGTAGTGAGCGTAACATTCTCACAAATTAAAGAAAGGCAAGTAGGGACAACTTGCAAAATTTGTGCAAGACATTAAACATTCTAAAACTTTGAGAGTAGTAGCTTGCAAGCAATACTGCTGGAGATATGTCACTAAAGTAGCTTACACAAGCCATGACAGCATAGTAGTGGTACAAATTACATGTAGGCCTATAATTTATCATCGGTCAATTATTTACTTTAATAAGGAGAATGCCACAGGTTTTAGATGTAATCAACGAACTAAAATTCATTAATTCACATTTATGATGAAAACATTACCTTCCTTGTCCATCATTATAAGTCAATTTTGGACATGCTGCCATACAAGTTTTATTGTAGAGTACAAGACCATCTCGGCACTTTGTGCATCTTTCTGGACCGTCATCACACCTTGCACACAATGAGCTGCAAGGATTGCACGATCTATCTACCTGAGCTAGTTAATAAGGAAAGGAATTCAACGTTATATGTTATGTCATCTTTTAGCTTATAGATAGGCCTATGTGAGAAAAGTAAGAATTTACACAAGACACCTTTATAGTATCCAGATGGACATAGCGTTGTACATTTTATGACGTCGCCTTCTCTTAATAACAACCGACTTGACCTGCATGTTAAACAATCCTTGCTACTTTCACCTGAGCAAGTCTTACAACTTGGGTCACAGCGACGGCATTCTTGTTTAGGAAGAGCAAACCATCCATCGGTACATTCCCGCACACATGTTTTTCTAGTTTTAAAAATTCAATAAAGAAATAGAAAAGATTTTGTAATGACACCATTCATCATATTTGCTTAGGTTAGCTAAATCACTTACTTTGAGCCTGAATACATTACTAGATGCTGGCAAGCTTCACATTCATCAGGGCCACTGCCATAACAACCACCCATACACTCTTCATGACAATTCTATATAAAAAAAATCACATTAATAGCATCATCAGGAAAATACAGTATCTTCAGTAGAAGCATATTATTGTAAAGTTAGCATAATGAAGCTGAACATTTTATGGGCTTTAGGATGGTAGTTACTAAAATAGGTGGGTGAGAACTGTTAAAAATACTCCATAAACGCTCATTCTATGCTCCACTGCTTTATTTTTGTGGAACCATCCATACTTCAGATTTGCAAGTTAATTTTGGTTACAAAACAATTTATTGTCCACAAAAGATTAAGAATTTTAGTTATATGCATGTATGGCTACGTATATGGTAAGATTCATCGAACATTGGCATGGAAATCCATGCAAGAAAATGCAGCCAAATAACTAGATTTCTATGTACAGGGCATGTCAATTTTGGCCCAGTATTTTTAAATACATAATTGTAATTAACATTTATTACTTACCTTGGAAGTCAATTTAGAGTTTTCCCGGGATTGATTATTTCTTCGATTTATTACTAATTTAGGAAGTAAGGAACTGTAACTCATACTGCTAGCAGCAAAGGGCATAAAACCCATGGGTGTTGTTGACAGAGCATTAGATCTTAAGGGATCAGTCTCAGTTCCATAAAAAACCAATGACCATCGTTTCAAAACTCCTATTCATAAAACAATAAATTATCACCAAACGTATAAGAAACAAAATAAAAAAACCAAACATTACATACCTGGTTGTACAGCAACTTTGGTGCCCGCATTAATAATTGTTAACCTCCATCTTCCAGCTGGCCTTTCACCCCAGAAGTGCACACTTAAAAATGGCCAGTCATCAAATGTGGATTTATACATATCCCGAGGTCGTGGAAAGAGCAATGTTGAGCTGATAATCATCAAATCGATTAGAAATTCAGATGAACGAAGGTATGCATTACCCTGAAGTAATAAAATGAAACATCTTTCCACCTTGTCCCAAAAGGCGACTGAAGTATAATTCTTAAGTTTCCCCGAGGGTTAAAATTCAGTGAAATCTTGGCCTGCACATGCTCCAAGTAGTTAACTGCACGATGAGTATCAAAACAACCGTCTGTATCCAAATAGAATTCCACACTGGCACCAAAATCATTTGGAATCATTCTGAAAATAAATGAGGAGGTTAATAATTTGTATCTATTCAGACAACCCATGCCCAGATACTGGTGAAAAAATACTACCTCTCCATACTATCAGGGGGCATTTCACATATATTCTGAGGAGGTACCGGCCTCCATTGTTCAGCCAATTCTGTCATGGCTCCAGCATCCATTAATCCATAGCCAAATTTATGACTCACTAAAATCGTGAATTACATTGAATCATATTTAATCATACTTATATGTTATTATGCTGAGCTATTAAACTAATAACTCAGCAGGTTATCAAGGTAATATAAAAATTTATAAAACAAAATTTTTTAACATAAGGCTATAACAATTTCTTCTGAGATATACTGTATACCTTTTCGATTCACGCCATTTGTAATCCAACCATCTTTCTCTAATGGGGCGGATTTTGAGGATAAAACAACAAGATATTGCATATCTCTCCATGTGAGATTAGGACTATTAAAAATAATAAAAAAAATCATTAATATTGAACAACAATGGCACCCAGTGAGTGCTTAACCTTGAAGCTATTAAATGCAGCATTAATAACTAAAATATTAAAAACGCTTATAATATAGACAAAATATAGGCATTTATTGCAAAAAACAAAATGTTAGGAACCCTTCTTTGAAAGGACTGCCTTTTTTAAATCCAAAAAATGTTATCAACTTTACAATGCAATTGAAAGATATTGGCACCATTTAGTACAAACTATTTAAACTAAATTTAAAAAATCCTGAAAATACCAAACTCTTACTTTGCTTCTATTGCCAATGCACATATAGCAGCTGCAATTGGAGCAGATGCAGAGGTGCCAGTATGTTCCTTTGTGCACATTTGCTCTCCATTTAAGGCCATATCAACAGTAACCTGGAATCCAATTAACAAATGTCATTTATCTAAGAAGCAAACTTGCTGAATGAAACTTGACAGTATCGAAAGGAGATACAAGTCTCCTAACATACCACACTTTGATCTTGACCAGGAGTTCCACTGCTGTATGTGGTGGCTAGTGTGGATGAGCATTCTTCAAGATACCATGGTTTTTGTCCATGCTGTGTTGCACTACTGATTGAAAGGGTATAAATGCTATTAGTATAGCCATCGCAGTTACAATTGTCTTCATGTCGACCTCCATTGCCAGATGCCCATACAAATATGGATCCTTTTCCTTGCCTTCCCTGCATAAAAAACAATCCTCAAATATACAAAGATCAAAAAAATCGTGTGTAAGAAATTACAGGCTAACTGCGTTAAAATGCAACAATTTCTTAAATTTTAAAAATGAGATGTGCTCCTTTCCCTTACAAATGCACCAAAAACTCTTCGTTACCTTATTGACGCCATCGATGAAGGCTTGTTTGGCCAAGGTCCCTGGCCCATCGACTGTTTTCCCATCATCTTCTGGGCCCCAGCTGGCACTATATATATCTACGTGGCCTGGGTTGTGGCTTAGGGCACGAGCTTCTACTGCATCATTGACCGTTCCATCCAGCATCCGAACACCTAAAATTTCGGAGTACATGTCAAAGATAAAAATAATGAAAGCCAAAAGTCAATCTCAACAGGCTGCTATCAAAATAAATCAAAATGTAATATTTCATTCATTAAGAGACATGCGCAACTAACCTCCAATACTAGCGTTATAAGCAATGCCTACCCCACAGATGCCGTTGTAGGCAGTGGCAGCTACTTCACCTGCACATCGTGTCCCATGCCTGTAGATTTAAATGGGACACTTACTTACATGAATGGATAGGTATATAATGTATGTTCGCATAACCAAATATTAGCCGCCTTACTTGTTGTCACCATTATCTTGGGGCATGGGATCATCATCATTTCCATTGATATCAGTACTGGCAAAACGGTCCTAGAATTCATAGTGGCTTTTCACTGAATGCAATTTGGTACATGGACATTCATACTTAAGTATAGTGCCAAACAAAAACTATGCAACCCAAGTACACGTATACAGTGCAATCAGTATATGCTTGATCCAATTTACTCACATAATTTAAAGCAAGATCTGGATGGTTGGTTTGTATACCATCATCTAAAATGGACACAACTACTCCCCTTCCAGTGTAACCATTTTGCCATGCCTTCACCACGTTCATATCATTTCCTCCAGCAGCGCCACCATGCTAAAATATACACAATAAACACAAAATAAGTAATTTTGCTAATGTGGTAGCTATTTTTCCCCAATGTATATGTAGAAAAGTATTACCCGATTTTGTTTATAAGTCCATTACAATTTTCCGTAACATTTTTAAAAATAAATATGGATTCAATTCGAAATTTTTTCAATTTATGCGCGATCTTTTCAATTTTATCAAAAGATATTATTACACGGACTGTATATTGAATTTGCAAGCATTAGAGGGAATGTTGATAACGGAATTCAAACATATAGTTAAATGAATGCGTAACACAACCAGTGGTGCAGCTGCATTTAAACGGGGACATACATCTGTCGGAGTAACATTATGAAAAAACCGAAAATATCAATAACCACTTACAAGATACCACTGCTCATTATACAAAGGATCAGGAAAGCTGTAAGTTGACGCATAAGGCAAAAATTGACTACGTAAAAATGAGGAAGATGACAGCGGAAAATTACGAAAATCGTCAAAAATGTCTCGCTTCCGCCTCTTTAGTTCTACTTGTTGTTGAAACCAGTTAACCTGAAACAAATCGAACATTCAAATTTTATCAGCTTAATCACTATTGAAAACATTACATTTTATATTTAAGAAAATTCCTAACATATGGGAAATTTAATAATGCAGAAAATGTAACATGCCCTGACACCAAAAGAAATAATTTTAGTACGCGTATTTAGGCAGAGAACTATATTTTTTTGGGGAAAAAATCTAAATATATACATGTAATAATTTAACATGTCAAAAATATCAATTGGAATTTTCACATGTTGCAATAATTGTTCTGAGTAATTCAAAATTAACATTGAGAGATTTAAAATTGACAATAGTCATTTCTCTTAATTCTTTATTTCTCGAAAATATTTCATTTCATACAAAAATATCCTCGCCTATAATATGATCAGCAATATTTGAAAGATAAAAAATAAATTCGCAGAGAAACCCTTCATCCTACGTGACATCTCTTAGTGAGTATACTATAAATACTGCTACCACCTCAACAGAAATATTCTTCAAATAGCAACCACCTACGCAGCAATTTCCAAAATAATCGTTATCATTAGGAAGAGCGACAATAGTATAAGCGTATTTTTACCAAGCCAAATTGTTGAAATAAATCATTAAATTAGGCGCCACTTTTTTTTTTTATAAATAATCAATATGTAAATATAAACCAACTTATAACTCATTGGGTTGCCCAGTGACAGCTTACGATATGGATCTACGATGACGTCAAAACTAAATGAAATCAACTCAGCAAAATATTTAGCAGACATAGCAAATATGCGCAGATCTTTTGATAGGAAAATTTAGAAAGTATAATTATCTGATGATTTGCATTTGTAGGAAATCTTAAGTTCAATTATACACCTAAGCAACCGACAACGGATGCAGTATGTTTTTGCTCTTTATGAACACTGAATCTTAAATTTTTATCAAGTTGTATAATAAGTTTAACTTTCCAAAACCTTAATTAAGTTACGATGTGAGAAATTTAGGCCTTGGAGGGTGAAAAGAGATTTTATACTCACATGCACGAGGATCGATTTTTTTTTTGATAATCAGTACGTCATTAAAAAATGTTCGCATGACAAATCTCAATTTTAGTTTCTTATTCAAAAAGCAAGAATGGCTTTCGGCGGATGCACATGATATCCACTTCAGATTTTTTGGTGCTATTTAATCGAATCGTGGCCTTGCAATTAATACATGAGGAAATTGCAGAGACTTTATAATTTACATGCACATATAATGAGTACACCATAATAAAGATTAAAGCATATGAAAACCCAAATAGTGCGCATCCTCCACTATCTCATATTCCCTCAAATTCAAAGCTATAACACGTTACCTTGGTTTGCACCATATATTATCCGTATAATGATATAGACAAACGCCAACCAAAAGGCAATTATATGACTTGTAATCGTTTATTCGCACGCATGTTTCAGGATTACAAGTTTCCCAATTCAAAACGGAAGTTGATCGAAAAAATCCTCCCCCGACAAATTTCAAGCATTTTGATCATCTAATCAGTGGCTGAGTCAAATAATTCTAGTCCATTTTGAGGTATTAGTCCTCACTTATTAAGCCTTGCATAAGATATAATGAAAAAAAAGCTACAACAAAATTCGAAAGTTACAAAACATTACCAAATTTCTAAAATCGCAAACAATCTGACTGCGTAGTTTATTGATTTGAATTAATAATCCAAATATCTTATCGGAACTTGGTGTCAATCATAGTGCATTGCATCACATTGCAATAGTTAAAATTTCGCTTCATTAACAAATGTGTTATTTACATGAAATGTACACTGTATGTTAAAGTCAAGTAATTCAGTGAATAATATATTATTTAATAGTGAAAGGTAATTAAATGGCAAATGTTTGCGCTAGAATGACTCGGAACTGATTTCATTAGATGCAGTCCAAGCAGCTTGGTTAGTTGTGAATGCAAGTGGATGAATTCGGCAACTGTGTAATTTTATTACAGAATGCAGTAATCGCCCAATTATAATTAATCCCTGAATTTCGCGGAATAAGCAGAGCAATAATTCTCCTCGCTAATCATGATGCAGTCAAGTGATGACGTCAACCAGATGCAATTGCATTGAAAAGAGTTAGGGGAATGAATTATGGTTGCTCGTACAGGATTATCAAGGGGACCACTAAGGAAAGCAGAGTGGGCTTTCCCGAATATTGATTCCTCCAGACTTGGCTTAATCTACCGATTTTCCCCAACAGATAAAAGAGCTGCGAATAATGGTCAGACCTAATATTTCTCGACTGAAATTATTGTTGCACAACGTCGCATCTTGATGTAATGAAGAAAGAAAAGTCAGCTGGTGCACTCAGTCTATCCTCTAAAAAGTGGTGCGTGTATCACATATCACAGAGGGTTGCAAACCAAGTTGTTCACAATCACAAAGTTATGCGTGATTGTAGGGCACACGAAATATCAAGATTTTTGCAATGACTGTAACATAGCCTACACTTAGAATATGGTCAGCTGTTTATGATTGATCACCCGCATTTCTTGCAGAATTAAGTGATAGGCAGTTCTAATCATAAAAAAACGTTTTTCATCAAACATTCAAGTTATAGGCACTTTCAAGGATATTTGGACCACATGAATTTGCAATTACATTTCACAGAATCTATACTGACAGGTTTACAAAAAGTCCATTCACCACGAAAGAATTTTCTCCAGCTGCAACCTCACAACTGCATGTATTTGTACACGTGGTTAGCAGTTTAATTCCATTCGAAATTGCATCATCGGAAACTACCTTGGCTAGTGCTGCCACCACGTCGTTTCCGAGTAGCTCAACTTTGTTTTAAACCTTATTCAAACATTGCCAGTTTTCAACGAGCAATATCCATCGAATTGCAACTTGATCATTACTGTCTAATCACAAGACCACCATTGAAATAATAGCGTTCCCTTATAGAAAAAACATTTCACGTTGAATTACGAGATTCTAAAAATTGATCAACGGTGAATTCATCTTTTAAACAATAAATAAAATGCCATAGGCTACTAACTTCTGGATCATTTTCTAGCAGCGAATGATGGTCAGCACTATGAGAAATAGACCTCTTTGATACTCGATGATGTTCAAAAAGATAGTAATCTTTTAAACTGCCAATCTGCAAGAAAAGAAAAAAAGAAAATCAGAGACTCGAAAATGCAAACGAAGACACAGAAATATCTATATTTTCTGAAATATAAAAATGATGCAGAAGCGAGCACGACAGACTAAAATCTATACTCGCAGTGCATTACCCTTATTAGAGTTGCGAATGGCCCAAATTGCATTAACATATTTATGAGACAACATCGCGTGCATCATGTGCACGTCCCACGTATTTGTTTTTACTTTCAACAATTTCTCATAAATAACTTTGCAATGTGCAATCTGCAATTATGGATTAAAGTATAACACTGTCGGTACCTTTGTACAACTGACTGACATTTCATTTACACAAATTCAATAAAATGCAGCAAAAGTACATAAAGTTCATACACAAAGTACACGTATTAACAGTTATCACTAAAATGAAACTTATAAACGATTTAGCAAACAAATACACAGAATTGACCATATAAAAATTTATCAAATCAAAATTTCGACATTTTTTTTTCTACTGTTATACTTGTAGTCTAGCTAAACAAGCATTTGCAATTAATGCAAGATTGGATAGCAACAAGATTAAGAAACAGCACAGTATTGATAATCTATATCATATTAAGAAATGAAACTTATTGTGAGACAATTTGTAAGTCCCCAAGAAACAATTAACCACATCAAGAAATTAAGTGATCAGCGGCTTCAAGATTTAATTTACACCATTTCCAATTAAGAGTTACAAAAAGCATCATTGTGTGGAATGGATTTATCGTTAAATCACTTCACTTGAAGCAATCAAATTCAAGTTTCCCCCACAATATTTTAGCGAATCTGCGAATAAAGTATATACTAAGGCCAACCATAGATATACAGTATACTTTAGAGGCCACTACAAACTCAACACATTCTTCTTCAGAACAAATGTTGAAAGACACTGATGAATTGAAAATCCTCATTGAAAAAGTACATTTTTCAAACAAGATATTTTCAACACTATTTAACAAATGAAGATCACGCATACCTTATATTTATTCTAACAAGCTATTTTAGCTTGTTTTAGAAAACAAAGTAATGATCTTCCTGGCGTGATAAGAATAATGAGTGAGCAGAATGCCAAAAAAGCAGTCATCCGCAATCACTGGTATGCATGGATATTACTCACAATCAGTAAACAACTTCCATCAATTTGAAAATTACTTTGTTTTCATCCCGATATGTAGATCCTCCCATGGTAGCAATTTGCCACTATCAAATGATGTACCAACCACAAGGATATTTCTGTTATATCCAACTACAGTATATGACCAACTAATTGCAATAATGCGTGCAAACTCTGGGTGTGGGCACCAAATAAGAACAATTAATTATTGTCAACTTTTAACAAAAGCTTGCTGTGTTTGAAGTTGTAAGCTTCATATTTCGTGACTTGCAGTCATAATGCCCCGAGACGAATAAAACGTTATAAGGGATGCATTATTTGTGAGGCAAAATGGTATTTTTTTGTTTATCATGCTCATATTCGCTTAATCGCGTTATCTGAATTCATTTTTTTTAAATATTATTAAGAGAAAACTGCTCGACAATAAAATGGCGCAGCAAGCATGTACAAGAGATAACCGGCGTGTGTATCGTGCATAACTTGATTTAACGGATCGATAAACTCGATTATATCATGGATCAATATTTGAAATGCTGGAACTCTAGGGAATAGATTCATATTGTGCATCAAATATGATTTTGCGGGGTGAAATTTTTATTAAATTGTTGCAAGATGTGCCCCAGCAATCACTTAACGAAGCGCCGTAGTGGCACTGGTTTCGTAACTACAATAATTGATGTTACAAACATTATCATGTCATAAGTTCTATTAACACACCATTGAAAGCTAATCAACGTCAGCTTGCAGTTTCCTGGTAAAGCACTAGTTTGATTTCGTTTGCATACAAGTCAATTAATAGAGAAACGTATCTGCCAGACTGCCACTTACATAAAACGCTCATCATTTAATGACCGTCATAAAATTTCCCACTGCGTCAATATTTTAACATTAAATGCTCATTAAAAACCTGGTGGAAACCAGCTCAAATTTGGTGAATTTAATAAATATGCGATGCTACAAAAACATGCAATGTCATGGCGTATTTGGGTTAACGGTTACTCAGAACCACTCCTGTTAAGTGTTGGTTTTGCGAGTGATAACATTTGCATGCACATGTACATGTGCTTAGCGCACTGTAAGTGTACGGAGTTGAAAACATAAGTTGATAACAAATTCGGGGATTTAGTGTAATCATTATCCAAACTAATAATTTCAAATGAATGTATTATTAACGAAAGCGAATTTTACGAATGTCCGATTCAAAATTTAATAAAACAGGGCGTTAAAGCATCAAGTTTTCAAGAACAAAAAATAATAAAAAAAATGAAATTAAATACCCTCAACTGCATGACGTGGTCTCCACAAAATGAGTATTTGTGGCCTTTCTACAAGTTTTCACTACCACGGTACACCCTTATTCAAATTATAGTTAAGGCAATTAAGATAAAAGGATAGAGAACAGAACCAATTTTAATTACTAAAAGTTTATCGGCACCGATCGAGTAATTCGCACACCATTTTTTTTATCAATGATAGCGAAATCGAACTATGATAATCGCAAAGTATATTGACTCCTACATCGTCCAGTCAACGGAGTTTTTCCTGCAAATTTCAAAATACACGTGTTCTTCTCAAACACGTTATAAAAACGACTACATGCATTGGAATTTGGTCACATTTTTTCATTCGGTTTGCGTTGATAGATTAATTCATTGGATACTATGTGCTATCACTTCGTTACAATCGACTATAAATGTTTCTTGCATGTCGTCGATGTTCACTTATCAATAATAAAAAGGGGGCTTTCACCCGTTACAATTAAGAGAAAACTGCACATCTCGTTAAAGTGGGTCATTGGGAAAATTCGTTCACTGCCCTGCAAGTACTACTGTACCTAAAAACGAGATTGTATTCTATACCTTCATGTCATTAGGGAATTGTGACGCCTCAGCACTTTCACGCTTCGAGTGATCGTCTTCATAGTAATATTAATGTGTATCTCATGGATAAGAATTACCAAATTGGAATTCATATCACGCCCCAAGGTATTCAATTTCATCAAAACGTTTGATACTTTTTTTTGAAAACGTATAATCAAGCACGTTGGAGTGACAAGATTACCAGGCTGTGTAAATAAACTATTCTAAAATCGGCATGTTTGATTGAAGTATGCACACTGTACCAATTTAAAGTTGGAACCAAATCACATTTCTAATGCTATGACACACATGCGCGCTGCAAGTTAACGTTGACAAAGTTAAACTATAACATGTATAAATATACACGAAGTTGTGTGTGAAATAGATGAAATGACATTGCTATACAGCGCGTGCCATCTAAAATTACACTGTACAATCCATGACATTATCACTTACGATTTGTATGATTACGATGTGACAAAATTGACTATTCAAAACTATAAAAGCAGATAAAAAAAATTGTCGTTATTTTACAGTTACGAAAATTGTCCAAATATAAAAATATTTTCAGTCATCTTCTGCCCTTACAAATGATAATTTGCAGTGATTTTGGTTGGCAAACGAATTTAAGAATGGTCCGAGTCATTTTTGTACGCGCACTAGTGCATGTACAGAGTTGAAAACATAAGTTGATAGCAAATTAATGTAAAAACATTTATTACACAAGTGCACCTGGACAAAAAGTACGTAATTACGAAATGTTTGATTGATCGAACTGTTATAATTCATGGTTTACATGTCAACTTTCTCAGAAAGTGATGCACACATGCCAAGCCACATAATGTGAAAGATTATTCTGTCTGCGAGCTTCACTATCTTGTTAACAATATAAAGCAACAGTTTAGGAATTACGATGGCATATTAACTTATAGTTCCAGGTGAGATTTCCATGTATAAAACAACTGGTTTGGCCATCGTAACACTTAACAACCAGTCAGAAAAAAAATAGAACCATTTTTTCAAGAGTTCAATGGCACGCCTGCATGTATTGTCCGTGGTTCGGTGGTGAAATTAGTCTGCTATTAATAAAGTTTATTGACTGAACAACGGTTTTCCCAAAATTACTCAAATGTAAAATCAGGTCATTTTTCTGCAATTTAAAGAGTTGAGAGATAATCACGACTTTCCTCGACTTTCCATTTTCAAGTCGTTGGTACAAAACTGTCCAAGGATTCGATCAACCTGTGCCAAAATTATTACATCTATTTATAATAGCCTTAAAGAAACCAGAAATGCAGGTAATTTGACAATCTCCAGACAGTTTCATATAACCATCTGAAACTCGATCATGCCAATCCAAGAATAATAAGAGTTATTAAGAGGGCATGCATGCATCCATCGCGCGTATTGTAACTGCTGAGTGCGTTTCTAAAAGTTCTATATATGAAAGGAGATTATCATGGATTTGTAAGTATATCCTGTTTACATCATCAATCTGAAGATGATTTAAAAATACCAACAGCACCTATGTGTATACTGGAGGTGCTGTTTAACAAACGCGTATCAAAACTAAAACTCATCCAATATTAGATTTCGCAATCCTGTGACGAAAACTATAATATGCAAAAGATTACAACTTTCCCTGAAATTATAGGGAAAAGTTATTTATATGACAGTTTGTTTGCCGCATCGCCCATATGGTTGCACGGACATCCAGAAATAGAAATTAGTGACGCACTCATGTCAAATCTGTTGTTCGTGAAAATTCCTGCATGGCTTACAAAATTTACGCATGTTTTCTTACCAGCAGAACTTGTGGTGCCTTCCAAAATGCAGGTGTATCACTCCTTTCATTTAGACCATATTCACTCCTTTAAAAGGAAAAATGAAAGAAAAACGGCCCAATACTTCCCTTTTATGACGTTGGGATACCATTTCGCAAAACTACCATATTGTACATGTACTTCATAACACTTCTTAGTGTGGATACTCTATCACCAAGTTTCTGTCGGCTTTGAAATTATTTCCAAATCGTTTAGTGATTGTTGAATTGTAGTCAATTAAAGAGCAATCAATTATTTTATTGATATACACCATGGATAAAAAGTTGTTGCACCCCCAAATCTCCAGAATGGGTTCAAAAATGAAAAATCAGACAATGGGGACATATAGGAACCACGGGGCGCTGAATTTCATGGTGCCCAAAACATATGGCCTCAAGGCCCATTTCAAGGGTATTTAGGTCCTATCTCTTAAACGGTAATAGCTACAAAGAAAACGTTAATTAGAAAGTTGTAGATTCTAGACCGGTGAAAAATGAATATATTTTCTTACTGCGGGTGATAAACCAAAAATCTTTTTTTCTTCAAACGGATAAAAGTTAGTAATGGATATTCCATCTGTAGTTAACCAACTAAAATGTCAGTTTGACAGTCCACATTTGGCACAAAGCTTCTCAAAAACAAATTTGGCAGTCAAGAAAAGCACCCGTTAAGTGCATCTCCATGGCTACCATTTTGGCTCCAAAACAGGCTGAGCCACAAATGTGCTGTCAGCTAGTTTTGAAGCTCAGTTTTCGGTTGTTAACAAAATAATCGTGCAGCCTTCCATATGCATTCCGAATCTGGCATGATGATAATAGTCACGACCACGTTCGCTGTAATATACATGTATCCAGGCAGTTTCATCAGTCTATTTTACTGCTGGAAACTGGTGTGCTATAGGAAATTTGCTTCATAAATCGACGAACTTACGCACATTTCGCGTAAAATGTCAATATCCATGAACTAGCCACAAATGGGCTTTTAAGGTCTCCTATATAGCTTCTTATTGCTGAGCGACCATGCATCCATCACAATTTCCAGTCTATTCAATAAACCAGAACAAATCCAGTGAAACCTCATTTTACCAGCCAGAGGGCGGTCTGTCATTTCCGCGCCTTCAAAAACCATGAATGCAAACTATAACCGAAGTTGGTCTGCTCAAAATCAATCGCAAGTTTTTCATCTTCGATTGATTTGTTTTTTTGGCGGTTCCTAAATGGGAAATGAAATCATTATTTTCACTTTGGTGTTAAACACAGCGGGCTACTCCCCGTGGTGGCTGACTGACTATCTGGCAAACCTAATTGTTGTCATGGATAAAGTTTCGACCTGGTTTTCTAGGTGGCGGCCAAGCATGCAAGGAGCTCAGGTGTATAATACGCTATAAACTATCCTATAAACGAAATAAAAAGAAATCTGGATTTAGAGACCTCGTAACTTCCTAAAAACCGGAGATTTGGTAATAACGGTGCCTGCAAGCTAAGTGTACATGTAGGTGTATCATTCGTTAAGCCACGGGGACCACAAAACTGGGCTTTCGGATAATGACAACGATTTTAAAACACCCGCATGGTTTGTTATGCGTTGAAATGCTTGGCCACAACGCCACATTATTGATTGTTGAAAATGCACGAACTTAATTGCATAAAAAAGAGCAAAAAAATTCATTTCAGCATGCAGATCCTTTTAAAAAGGAAAAATCCATAACCCTGTCGGATACATGATACGCCATACACAAACGACGCCAAGCAACTTAAAATGAATGAGTTCTCAAATGTTCAGCAAGAATTTATAATCATAATTCGGGCTTGAGTGCTGCAGGATTTAATATGCATGACATAAGGAGAAAAACGTTAAAATTTTTCTATTCTCTAAAAATCAAACTGTGGCCTCAGAGAGACCACAATGTGTACTATAACAGCAAAGTGGAAAAACTATCCCAGATTATTTGATTTGATTGGTTTACTCCTTTCCAAGGGAGGGCTCCTTATGAGATTACTGTTGAAATATTTAGTTTATTGCAAAAAGCAGCAGCAGCAGCAGAAGGGCTTTGTTTTTGAATATACTGTAAATTCCAGCCTTTGCTCAGTTATTGGTATAATTAAGTCAACCATACTTCAAATAATATACATGTATGCAGAAATCAAAAATAAAATGTTTCTGGGGCAGCTTCAAATTTTGTACAAGGACAAGCCGATATGAGAAAGTGTTTTTACAAAATTCGGGGGAAATTATGTTGAATAAACTTTGCAAGTGTAAATATGTACGAGCTCGTATTAAGCGCAGTTTACTTTTTTATCAACCCAGGAGAACAAATTGAGAACGTGTGGAAATGAAATAGGTCTGGTTAATGGGAAACTACCGTGCCTTTTTGGCGTGAATAATGCATAGTGACATCGAAACGGATTCGGAAAAAGCGAAAGTACAAATAACATATCTAGGTTATCGGTACGCTTTAAGGTTTACAACAACCAATATTTGTACTTTCCATTTTAGCATAGAAGTGGTAATAGCATTATCCTAAATTAACAACAAAGAGAATGTAGTCAAAGCCTTCATAGAACTACACACGTACAAAGGAGGTAAAAATAACCGTTACGCCAAAACTTACTAAATTCGCAGTAATATAAGGGTCTATCTAAAACAAATTTCTCAAATAATTTTACCAAAAAACATAAGATTCATAAAAGTAGTACATTTTGATACATGTGTACAATGTATACATGGTAGCTAGGGCTATAAAATGTAAACTGCAAAAACTTCTTACTTTACGATACATTACTTGGCAGCCTACTGAAAATTGCTTAGAAAAACAGCATTTTCCAAGCCAGTTATTGAGGGTGTGGTATAGGAAAACAACTTCTATAACGCTGTGGTTTTATTTTAGGTGAAACAAGGTATGAACTTGGTCATTCACTCGTAATAATAAATATGTTTGATAGTTCTGCTTGATAGACACACTTCTTTTATTCGTTGCTTTCTTCTCTATACGCAATATAGCATCGTGCCTATATATTCAGAGACATGTCCAAGAACTACTAGATTTCTGCTTTATTAAACCGCCTTCTTGTGGACGTGTTCAACAAGTGCTTTCACCTTTAGGGTAGGGGGAATTACCGCTTACCGACCTAAATAAAACAAAACAGCCGCCGTGCGGAGAAAAGTTTATGCTCGATGTATAATTACTTCGTGGTTATAGCGATATAATATTAAAAATAGGATAGCTGGATTATTATATCAGTGCAAGTGATAAAAGATAAAAATGTTAATACCAGTAATATGGCAATTCGCTCTAGCTGTCAGCCATCTTGATGAACCCCCAAATATTAATACAACCGGCGGGCAAAATTTGTTTTTTTAAAATTAAAAGTATAGTGTACAATTTACATTTTATTTTTAACTTTAACTGATACAAATTTAGGATATTTCACAACTAATTAAACCTTGCTGTTCAATCGCAACTGATTATGCAGTAGGAACTATGGAGCATGGCTACAATTAACAAACGAGAAAAAATGCAATATCAAATGACGTACAATGACCAGAAGGTTTCAAATAATAATGTAACCGAAATCCGTACTTCTTTTCAAAGCACAAACTCCACGTGTAGGCAATAGGTTTAAATTGCAGATCTCGATTTGCTAAAATTGCAACAATTTACCCATGTAGAGAGATCAATAACCAGCCTCACAGTTGCGCTATCGCAACTTTGGGCAGTAATTTCAAATAAAATTATAGATTGCGGTGCATTGCACCCGTTGAATAAACTTCAAATTAAACGCTTTGCTGAAACGACATATTAAAGAGACGATTGATTAATTACGATGAATTATATGGCAACTATCCACGAGGAAACGAGTGGCTTCGCAAGTTCATACTGTATTTCGTGTTAAAAATGCGTCTTTCAAGTCGCAGTTATATAACAGTACATCGTGTAGAGGTCAACGATCAGAAATATATTCAGAAATACATAGCCAAACTTCAGAGAAAACAACTTGTCACCTTCCGAGTCTGACAGCACAATGTTTTGCAATCAGAATGGCAACCAAGGAGACGCATTGTTATTGTTGTTGGTAGAGTACTGCACTGTAGGCCTACACGTCTCCATGGGCTACCACCTTAGTCCCAAAATGGTGTCAGACAATCCCAAGCAGTTCTTCAGGCCTGCATGATATTCCATTTGGATCCTGCTATGGGGTCGATATTTGCACAAACATTATATACGAGCAGAAGTACATCCACCAACACAAAATGGTGAATTATGCTATTCAGACATGCATTTCCATGAACGAATCATTTAGGGGGGAGAACGAGTATATATACAGCACATACATGCTGTCACGCAACCATTCAAATTGACCGATGACAAGCATAAGCTTCCCAAATTGAGCCTCAGCTTAAGTCTTTCTACCGCATTACATGTAGTTCTGAGAAACCATACAACGCATTGCGTGTGCAATATTACGTGTTCAAGTGCAGCGTTAAACAGCCTTCAACATCTATACTTTTCCCATGCACGAATTAGTCGATATAACATTCATACCAATGCATTCATCGTTTTGGACCTAGGTCTACAATCTATCCTATTATGTAAAAACAGTCGATTGACAAAGAAGATGTTGTCAAAATTAAAAAATCAAAATAAGATTTTAACACGCGCAAAAGCTACGCGTGAGAACTAGTGTATGTCCGCAGGAAATAGTGAAAGAGCTGTTTGACCTTGCAATTTTTTTTTAAATATAGCTATATCGTAGGATACTAAGATGTTAATAGTTTTGCTTGCAGGAACCAATTAACGCGAATGAACCAGTATTGGATATACCATATTTGTTATAACAAAACGTGTCCTTCGCAGCAATGGTGTGTTTCCAATTAAAATGCACCTACGTGAGCCTTGAAATTGAAAAGAGCAGTTAGTTCAAGGAGCTAACTTGCGCCATGCACGGCGGTAAAGAGTAGATCGAACTATGGCAAAGTTCATCTTAAAAAATGAAAATGCAATAAAAGTATTTCTGTTGCTTTCCAACTTCTCATTGCAGGCCTACGTGAAAATGAACATGGACCAGTGCAACGTTAACAAAAATGGAAAACAGATTATTTTGCCTGTTGTTGACGCTTATATTTTCCAAAAATATAAGTACAGTATTCTTTCTGAAAGTTTCAGAGAAAATGCTTTCTTAATGTTCGATCTAAGGCTAAAGAGCTAGTTACCATGACTAGCTATAGCTACAGCACATCATATTTTCGGCATTGCAAACTGACATGATTTATTACGTTTTACAAGTGTAGGCATACAGTACAGGTAGGCAAAAAAAGTATGGAAACAGTATTAAAATTGCTGTTTTCGGGAAAATTAAATGGTGGAGATCTTTCAAAGTACATTTACATGTAGGCCTATAATAACAGTTACAGTACATGGATATAATGTAACAACAACCAGAATTTTTATTTTATTTTATACTGGTTGTTAGTTTTGCCTTGAAAAATCCAAAAAGATCTTTATAAATGTTTGGCAAACACATTGCGTTAGCATCAGGGGATGTTGGGACACAAACTATAAAGAAATAGTCTAAATTATTAAGACGTAAAAGGAGCATGGCTGATTTGCAACTCACAAAATATCCTTCTTATACTGCATGGGAGTGGCAGGGGTATGGTTTTGGGGCTGTGTAAAATACAGAGGAGACGGAAATTTGGATAAAGTATGATAGTTTGTAGTGTTCCAACCTTCCATGAAGCCGTCGCAATTTCAGCTTTATACATCTTATATAAGAAATTATCAATAAGATCAGTAGCCTATCCTATAATGCGAGTGCCACATAAGTTTCAACGTCTATCAACCCCATTAACTTAATGTTCGTAATTGGGTAAAGATAATTAAAGATTTCTTATTTAATGCTTTATTTCCATTATACAGACTGCAACATGAGCCTCTGTGCTCAATACCACATGCAGTATTATCGAGACTATGGTTCTATGAAGTGTCAATTATGAATTTAGTTGATTTATCTTGCAATCAGAAGTGCATTCGCTGAGCCGTGCCCTGTTTAAGTCATTACATGCATCGTGATAATGCTGCAATACATCAGTGAATATTGTCAAATAATTCGATAGGTGAATGACAATCATGAGTAAAAATGAAAAATGCATACGAGGATCTAATCTCTATTTCCAGTGAAATAGGTTACAGAATTGTACTAAACAGGCATGACTGCATGACGTAAATTCAAGCAATTCAATTGCATTGAATTTCCAAATTAAGGAAAACAAGGAACAAAGAAACAACCGTAAATTTATAGGACAAATATCCGCAACATAAATAATGGCTTATTAGTAGTACATATTTAATGGAAATGCAGCTGTGTTTCTAACTAAACACGTCCTAAATAAAAGTGACAATGACATTCCATCTGTACATTAGTAGGTCCACTTTTGGATTGTATGTATGCATTCATCGCATACCTCTTTTCAATGACTTGCGAAATTAACAGATTGTACATATAACAGCTTCCATTAGCGAAGGGAATACTGTACTGAATGCAAAATGCATCAATGTATAGTTTATACCTTAAATGTAGGTCTGTATCATTTTTTTCATGCAGTCACGCTTGAGTAACGCATCAAAAAAAATAATTTATACTTCACTCTCACTGAAATTACCAGATAAGGGGGATAAAAAATGACAATGTTTCTGGCATATATGATATGCAACGTGCAAAAAATTAAATATGTCAAAATTGGGGAATTTCTAAACACCTTCACGGCAGCCAATTTGTTTGGAAAGAGACCGACATCATTAACACAGATATTGCATCGAGCTAATTTCACATACTAGTGATGAATTTTATACAGGGTACATAAGAAAGGCAAAGTGTAATTTTATGAAGTACACTTCACATGCATGCATATTGTGAATTAAACTTACACTTAATTCTGTGTGCATGTACTGCAGTGTATGTATGCAAACTTTCAATATAATCCTCCAATGAGGATAAAGTGTTCAACTTCCGCAATCAAAACGAGACAAACATCAATGTCAACTTAAATTTCTCCAATATTCTATTCTGGTGAAGTTGAACACCCTACAAACAAGAAATGGTTTTTAGGACATGGGTGTAAATATTTAGTACATGTAGGTAGGCAATATAGCGAAGCAAATTCATGGGAATCTGCACATATCACGCCGATATACAAATAATTTGCATGTGCATGCATCGGTTAACTCTGCAGGTTAACCGTGACACACTTTTTAGGTATTTTTTTGCATGATGATGATCACGGATTTAAGTGTAAAGCTTCAAATCCGCTTATTCGTTTTTTTTTGCATCTGAGAAATACCCTCATTGAAGTACGTACAAGACATCATTAATCTATGAATTAAACAATAATGTATGCACATGTGCACAGTTCAAACTTAGGTTATCCGCTCAAGATTTTTGAAGTTCAATAGAATAGCCTACTGGTGAATCATTTATAATTTGGAATATTTTAGCAAATGATTTTTTTTAAATTCTGAAACATGTATTCGTGTACTTGTACATACAGTAAACTGTACACATTTCTTAGAAACAAGTTTCGCAATGATGACGACAATGAATGACTTATGAAGGAGAGTACTGACGTAGGCCTATAAAACCAATTTTAGGGCGATGACAGGCGTACAGTATGTATTGAATTACTCATGTGCAACATCAGCATGAATCTGTCCATGGCAGGCACCATTTCTAAGTACACGTGACTGTAGTGGCTGAACACTTTGAAATAGTACAGGGTATTCTATGAAAACTGATGGAGCCATGGTACTGAATTGGAACGTGACAATTGCAATGCATTTTGGAGGTTACGTTTCATTCTTACCGGATCACTGAGTCAAGAATCTCAGTCTCAGACATTGGTATACCGATAAATAATGGTTAATTGTTTTGTTTTAAATGTACGTAGGCCTATATAAGCATTGGGTGCCAAATTTAAATTGACAGCCGCAAAGTGGGTTGTCAATAAATTAACAACAGCTTTACAATAAAAGGCAACCTTAGGTCAAACGATAAAGTTAATCGAATTTCATCATAGTGATAAACAATAGTGTATTAATATGTACGAGTACAGAAAATAAATAAAACCTGAATCTTTGAAAGATAACGGTCACTCAGCCCTGCGGTCACTAAGTGAAAGTGGAACCTAATACTGTATAACTTAAAAATATTATTATGTCCTAATTTTTTTTCTACTGTATATTATTAACATCAATGCTAATTTCCGTTTCATTGTCCATTTTTAACGCATAAAGCGATGACATTTCAACATCAGGGATACTCAAATTGAAGCTTCGCCAGGGTGGCCACAAAATTTTCGTTTTCAATTTCCCTGACCAAAATTTACTTGTAAATGCATATCAATTTTTTTTGTCATAATGAAAAATAAAATAACAATGGCAATGAGAAGCTTGGCAAAACACTAAATTTTGTTACAAGTCTAGTTGAAGAGGATTGGTGATGGAGCTGCTAGCAGACTGAGTCAGGGAGAGCATTTTGCTTTCATTTGGGAAAATTTCCCAGACTTCCCTGACCACTTTCAACGCCACTCTGTCAGCGGTAAAGTCACGTGTGCAAAAGAAATACATTCATTGGTTTTAAAATACATACGGTACATCAGGTCTACACTATGAACAGGAAATTTCAGTAAACAACATTCAAAACTGTAGCTGCCTTGAACGCGAATTTCCTTAAAAATCGATAGGAGAAAACTACCAAGTACCAACACATTTACAGCATCAACCTATCAACTAAACGTGCTCTCAGGCGGTATAATAAATAAATGAGTAATTCTGAAAATCTTACGCTCTAACTGGTGAGCTTATAGTTGTAACAGTTGGGATAGGATTGTTATACCAACGGCTCCCAGCGGTTTCGCTAATCGTTAATTTTCAGGGTGAGAGAGACCAGACATTTTTATCATACCGTATATCATTTTCAACCCATTTAACACAAAGATCTATTTCTATCATCGATTAAAACAAGCAGTAGCGAAAAACTTCCAGTTAGGTTAGCGTCAGCAGAAGCTTGGATCCCTGCGATGTTACGACCTAAGTGATTACTTGGGTTGGTTCTTAAATGTCAGAATTTATTTTGGAGCAAAACTAAACCCACAAACTCCGCAGAGGTAAATAAATTAGATTTCAATTCAGAGTGCACGCACGAGCTTGCCTTTCCCTACTAAATGATGTGTGGGCACATGACCAGTGCTGCTTAGTCTGATGTAATTTGTGTAATGATGTACTGTACTATTAGTACTATGTACTGACTGCAGGGTAAAGAATTTAATTCATCACATGGTAACAAATGTCAAAGACAACGGAAGGGTCTTCATGAAAAATGTGGCCCACCCACATCATAGTAATGTGACAAATTGCAAGTACACAAGGCCCAAGTATTGGGCCTTTATAGGCAGCTTCATTGAACGAGTATCTGGCATTACAATATGGAAAAATCAGATAAGGAATTTTGTAACGCTTCATGCTCGCTCTCAACTTCTTTCTTCCTGAACAAATAGCCCATAAACTTAAACTTAAAACTTTCTTCAGGAAATATATTTGGAAAGTTCATTGCTGCAAGATACCGTACGTACAATTTCCCCGAAAGAAACTGGGTCATTACAGGCTTGGCCAATAATATATCAGCTGCTAATGTATTTTTTTTTCTCAGTAGATGAGGAAACCAAAAAAACTTGAATAGTTCGGAAATATGTGACGTAATAAATTTATACTGTATGCCTACATTGCATATAATTAACGAGGGCGTAGAATTGACACATTTCGCATTTGTCAGTCCAAGTTAGCAAAAAAATCCATGGGTGTGATCATGGGATACTACAGACTGACATGGCTCTGCATAAACTGCATTCAAATCAAGGTTTGTTATCAAAAGCTAAGTATATGGCCAGTATAAGAGCTTCAAATTAATTTAATGGTGTGAAATTCTCAAACTTCCGAGTCATTTCTTGATCTTTCCAAAAGTGCAAACTACCATGCGTGTAATTCGTTTGTTACACGACTACCTTACGAGTGAATTCATTTTGTGGTTGAAATATTCGTTAAATTATGAAGTCATGGCAACACTAGCATGAGCATGCACGCCTTGTCAAAACGGTTAGCCCAAATTTTCAGACATCCATTGTGCTGAACAGCGTATATTTATAACTACACGCCCAAGTTATTAGCATGACCTCGACAACAGGAAGGCCAGTGTACTTGACAAGACCAAAACGGGCATATTTAGTGCATGTATTTATGAATAAAGCACGCCTAAGCAAGGCAAAATAAGTCCAGAACTTCACTAATTGCTATACGAAGCAATTTTACCAAGAATAACTTTCTTTTATAAAAAGTCGACAGTCCATAAAACTGGACGAAGGCCAGTCTACTAACGTAATTACATTAGGATGAATTGTTTCAAATTGCATTTTACACTACGAGTGAACCGAGCAGGTACCGTGGTCTAGAAAGATAACTAAGGCCAGACAAGTACAGAAACCTTGTATGGCCACTATAACAACAATAACCTATTTGTTAGGATTACAACCTTTCCAGAAAGGTCTCCAATACTCGTAAGAAAAAAGGGAAATATTCTTAAAACAATAAACTCGCAGCACAGTCTTTAAATTAAGGCACAGACACCAGTTTCTGCACCCCATAAGTAGTTGCACTGTGATACTGTGCTAATTATGGCTTACAGCACCAATCGTAATGGCAGTACGAGTAGGCTACATCAATAGAATCCGCATATAGTAGTGCATATTTTTCTTCTACCAACATTTCAGTTATGGTATGTATATGATGATGAAATTTTGTTCAAAACAGCCTGGCATAGGCATCTGGTAAATATGGCCAAGAGAACCCATCACCAACGAAAAGACCAGGTCATAAACAGAATAATCCAATGATGTTGTTTATGAAATTGCCCATAAAAGCTAGACGAGATAAACACTGTCCTAATATAGTCTATTCATCCCACTGGTATAGAAATTCCATAAGCTCAAAAAACATTCCGGTTGTGGGAGTCGGTAAACATGCATCAACGCTTATTTTATTTTTATGGAAAGTTCCAATTTAGCGAAATTTTGGTCGAATAACGAATTTATTAAAAAAAAATGAATAGTACATCTCTGCTGTCATTACCGTATTACGCTAGTGGCAAAGTGCATAACTTTCTAGTACATGCACAAGAGGTGACTCAATGTTGTTTTTTGTGAACGAGAGCACACAAAAAAATCACGTTCTCTTCGTTAGCTCACGAATCAAGGAAGATTCACTAAATAAGGAAATGCCCTAGGACTTGTCATATACATGTAGTTCACTGCTCTTATTTTTTATTGAAACCTCCCTACGCTATGAAATCTGTTCCACTGACATGTGAAGGAAAGTACTACTTTTCTCGATACCTTCATGGAGGAAGCCAATTTTTCTGGTTGCTAATTGGAGAAAAAAAAGCAAAAGTAGGCTAAATGTATGACGAGCTTCGTCTCTGACCAAGAAATTTAGTTTGATTTAAAAATTCTTGTGAACGAATCTGAAGGAACCTGCATGGTCCAACCGTTACAAACTGTTAGCCAAATCATTAACTGGCTCTAGGTGATCAGAAATTAATCGAGAAAATAAATGTACGATGCAGCTTACATGTATCAGTAACTTTACCATGAACGTATTTGACACATTTGGAAGTATGGGTGCTAAATATTTTTTTGACCATTTAACTTGCTTTAATGCACATTTGTGCAAGTTAATTGTCCTCGTTTCACGAGAAATTGTGGCAGCTTACATTTCTGAACGTTTAGGAACACTACCTGTCAGGAAAACAGTTGTCGTGGAATGACAGAAGGAAGTAAAATACTGAAGTTGACAATTTTAAAGGCACTTCAAAGTACGTGCATGCAAATTCTAGTGATTCCCCCATTACAAAAAGCATTTGTGACAAACAGGAGAAGCAGAACTTTTTTTTTAAATCTGCCAAGAATGAATTAGTTGATAAAATAATTGCTCGTTCTAATTTCATAATTTGAAGTAAAACTGGAACATTAACGGAGCAGTCAAAACTCGAGCTGAAGACAATTATGAAAGTACATGCTGAGCAAGTTTCAAAATTAGTCGACGAAACTTTAATTTTTTGCTTATCTTTGCAACTGAAAGCAAAAAAAAAGACGTCTCACCAACAGCTCTCAGTGCAAACACAAATGGGTCACAGAAGATGTACAGGCAGCGCATTACTATGGTCAAATTCAAAAAAATATGACTCAAATTTAAACGTTTGATCAAACAATTGAATTGATTCGCAGAAAAGTGTCAGAATTGCATGATATCCTTAATACCATTTTCATTGTCAAAATCAGATTACAAAGTTGACAGACTACATTTTTGGGGTTTATGCAGTGAGTGATAAGAAGGACAACTTGCTTGGAATTTTGATTAGAAATGTTGCCATTTTTTTTACATGAAAGATACAAAATTACGTTTTACCACACATTCTACACGTCGTTTTATTACACACTTGCCTTACTGAGTAAATGACTTACGTTTTGCTCAAACTCGACAAAAGGTTCGTCTAAACAAATATTACAGGACTTTCTCCAGCAATTCAATTGTTTCTTTATTGAATTGGCGCGTGGGTTTTTCTTTTATTCAATATATCAACAGCAAATGAATACGAGTACCGTAATCCACTGTCGGATTGAATTGTCCATTCAGTCTGTCTCAGAATTCTTTGACCAGATGGCCACCTAATAACAGTAGAAATTTGCTTCGCCATCAAATAATTTTGTGTGTCTATAAATCTGCAGAATTTAGTTCTTTTTTTTCCCACAAGTTCATTTCAAGTTTATTTACAGCAAAACTGCCCTCTAAAAACAACATTAAATGTCATTAGCGTTTAAGGTATAAGGGTTTCTACAATAAAAGTTGATATCGTGAATGAAGCTTACAGTCAATAAATAAAAACTATAAGCTTAATACAAATGTGTTAACTAGTTTTCCGAGCTAGCTGCAATTTCAAGAAATAATGTATGTAGGTCTACGGTTTTCTTGTTTTCTTTTTCTTGCAAAGAAAGGGGTTAACGCACGGCAAAAGCATTATGCGCAGTTAGTGTTGGGTACAACTACATGTGATGCCAAAAATGTAAAGAAAAAAAACCACGCCTTTCAAAAAAATTCATTATTCCTCCCAAAAGAATTCAACGTTGGTATTGACTCCTTTGCGTGACTAAGCAAATTTGAAATCTTATTTTTGGGAGAACCTGACACCCAATAAATTGTTGGCCTAGGCCTACAATAGGGGAACTCAAATATGTGCTGTGACACCAGTAGTTGTGGCAGTATATAGTCAAGTGGTAGCCAATAGGAAGGCCGGCTTTTGCGTGACCTAAATGCATTTCTATTGGGTACCAATTAGCTACTTCCACAACTGCCGGTGTCCCAGCACATGTTTGAGTTACCCTAGTAAATGTATATTGTGGCCAATATCGAATATGTTTAAATTCTGAACGTCATTATGCTAACTGCACTAATTTCATCACCTATGACAACTAATTCCATATTGCAAGTACATGTATTATCGTGAATTAAGCGGGAAAAAAAATACACTTAAATCTAATCATGACCTCATAACATACGGTACGGGTAAGTCAAAGTCAAACATTGCATTATGTATAGAGTACACTTGCTGATTATTTATGTGAAAGCCTTGACAAAGGCTAATTGAAACCCATGTCGATAAAATCTGATTCAAATTGAAATTCAGCTAGTCAACATCAACAAGCTTTTTTTTTTAAAAAAAAATAATTTCTTATTAGCCAACACGTTTTGATGGCCAACTTTGAGGGCTTTCTAAGGATATAACGAAGGTTGTTGATGAGTCAACCGCCATGATGCAAATTGTACATGAAGAAATCTGACATATTTCAGGAGACAAAAAATTACCCGAGACATACATTCTATTCTATTCTATTCATTACCCTGCAGTCAGTACATAGTACCATGTGGCAGGGGGGATCATCATACAATTTAA